>WBMZ01016058.1:0-58358 GCA_013400975.1 Atrichornis clamosus
TTTTTTTTTTTTGGGAGACAAGGCTTGTTGTGTAACACCAGCTCAGAGCAAACAGACTTCCAATGACTGAGAAGTCATCAGTGTAGGACTGACATTTGAGAAAGTAGGAGGCTGAAACAGGAGGCACAGTAGGCAGACATGGTGCTTAATTACAACAATTGAAATGAAAGTTATGCTGTATCTGCAGTGATAATGCTTAAATGAAAGATAAAAAGGAAGGATTACACCATGCCATTATAACACTTTGCACTATTATATTTCCTGATACTCTTACTGGTGGGACAGAGGAGCTAACAAAAACCTACTCAGACATAATTTGTTGAGGCAGAAGCTTTATCTGGACCTGGTCGTAGATATTATATGCAAGTACACCTGGAAAGGCTGGACAAATATGACCAAGAAAAGGAACTCACTTTTTTGTGACTTTTTCAAAAATTCTCCCAATTATTGAAGAATCTGGAAAAAATCTGCCTCAGATGTCCTGGAGGTGAATACAACCCTCCTTTTCAGTGTAGGCAGACACTTGCTTGAACTGAAACAGGTGAGACTTTTTATCCATATAAGATGGAAGGTGGGGAGAAGGGCTCTTTCTGCAAAAGCTCAACACAATCTCACCAAGGTTTGGTAACCAAACTAGCGCATCTTCCAGACCTCCAAGCAGGTGGTTGACTTGTGAACAAGGCAGATAAGCAGGGGAGAGCAGAGCTCAGTGTGCCCAGAGGGCTGCACCAGCCCCGTGCAGTGGGAAAACCTCCCAGTAATGCCATCCCGGAGTCAGGGCTTCCCTGCCACCAGCACCAAGTGGGTGGCAGAAGGGCCATTTGGTGGTGATGGGATGGGTGCTTGCCAGGTCTCCAAACTACCTCTGGCTGTCTGGCAGTGAGTTAGCTGTCCTGGTCGATGGCAGCTCCACAGGGCTTTTGTCTGCCCATCTGAACGCACCTACTGTGGAAAGGAGCTGCAGGTAATGAGATCAACATTTATCCAGTAGCCTACGTTTTAAAGCTTCCATGGTCTTTAGATAGCTTACATCACACTCAGCCTATTATTTCATCAGTATTAAACCTATTAGCTCGTCAGTGTTATGAAGGGCAAGAAAATACCATCTTAGCCTCAGCCATCTGCAGTAATCTGCTTTTTTGGTCTGCTCCTCAGTTTCGTAGCTTTTCTGGAGTTCACAGACAGTGAGTGGGCATTAGAAGCTGCTGTAGAGCTCTCGAGTGGGAGCTGCTTGCTCTGATGCCCGTGTGTTTGCACGAGACAGTTGCACCCTGTCTGTTCAAAGGAGAAGGAAAGTCTGCTTATAAGAAAGCCAAGGGCACCAGACCAGCTGCTGCTGTGCAGAGAAAGCAAAGAGGGGCAGCTTTCACTTTTTTCCCCCTGCTTTCAGTAAGATGGTGAGAGGTAACTCCTGACAGGACGAGAAGAGGGCTTATCTCCCTAAGCCTGCACTGCACCAAGAAGCCTTTTGCATACTTGCACAGATGGTTCAAAAAACTCTAGCTCTGAGTATCCAAGTGAATATTCTTTCCTGAAGAAGAATCTGCAGCTATATCTGGTGCTTTTCCAGTCAGTAAAATTAGGAATTCACAAGCATGCAAAGCTTTGGAGGACAATCATCTTCCCGCACTGGCTCTGTAAATCAACCCTGCGTGCTGACAGGAAGGCTGCAGGGCTTGAGAAATGGGGCTGCCTCAGGAGGGATAGATAGCCAGGCTTCCTCCCTTCACACACACTTCCTTTTCAAAGCCAAGCAGACTTGGTCAACATCAAAAAAAATACAACATTCTCATTGATCTTTTTTGTGTTATTATTAGAACAATTATTTTTACACTAAATAAGCAGTCTTCAGCCTGCCTAATGGTAGCCTAAACATGGAAATCACATAAACTGAGGAATCAAAACTGACATAGCAACATAGCATGACAAAAAAATATTTTAAATGCAGCCAGACAATTCTTTAGGTTCCTTCATATATATCCACAAGAAACCTGGTATTACAGTTCAGAGACTAATATCTTCACTTTACAGAGCTTGTACCAAGGGAGATTTGAGTGTCTTCAGGAAAAGTCATACAGCCTACTGTTCAAAAAAATTGGTAAGGTAGGAACCAGAGGGAAAGTAAAAAGGCAAGGCAAAGCATTTGTGTGCTGAAAAGATGACATTTTTACATCTCTAGAACACCTCTTGTTTCAGTCATCCCGTAGCAGCTGCAAAATACTGTTTTCCTGTGTCAAGCATTGTCAATTTATTAAAAGCTAGGCAGAACTCAGCAAGCAGATGGGAGTAGCCATAAAGGCAACCTAGTTATAAAGGGAAAAGAAGAAGGTGCCTGCTGACACACTCACAGGGAAAATGCCTGCCAGCCAGGGAACCAGGAGCATCCTTGAGAAGCACGGCTGGCATCTTTGAAGTGCAGCTGAGTACAGAGAAACTGGAGACATCCTGAGATACCACTGATAAGCACAAAGCTAAGGAACTAAGGAATATGTATAGGTATATATTGTTTGGGACGTTAGGAAAATATGAATATCTTTCAACCATTTTTCTAATAGTTTAGCAAACTGTCCCCTGTTTATTGCATATAATACAATGGTTTTATGCCCTCCTCTCATTCCACAACAGCAATTCCATGGCTCTGCTCCTAGGTCTGAGCTGACATTCTCCATTGTGCAGCTTCCAGACAAAGCTGTTTTGATCAGCAAGACAGAGCATGGTGGCAAAAATTCCATTCCGTTCCTTCACGGTAGTGATCAGGATGTAAAATCCTGGAGTGCTGTGCTCCTTGTGCCAGGGCCTGCAGAGAGACTTTAAACTGCGAGACCGGCCAAACACGGCCTCGGGAGTCTGCGCCCCAGCAGCATCCTTGCCATAAATGTGCTCAGCTCTGTGTGGAGGTTCTGTATGTGGAGTTTGTCCTTTAACTGAGTTATCTGGCTCTTGGCTTTATCTTCAGTGATTGTTTGACTGTCAACCTATAGGAGATCAATAACATTAATGCATTTAGAAATCTGGGCAGTGTAAACACTTCCAAGGTGCCCAGAATTAAAATCTGCATGGCTGTGCATCCTTGAAGTGCAACATCTAGGGTGCATTTATTGTGCTTTTAAAATCAGTATTTAGCTGTTAACAGAATGATTTTTTTCAGGACTTGTCAGTAGCTGGAATCTGTCTGTGCTGGTGATAAAATTTTTCAAATTCAATAATTTAGGCCTCACTTGACTCTTGATCATGTTGCATTCTCTAATCCTGGTATACCCTTTTTGATTGGGTGATATTAGTCAACACAGTGAGGTTACAGCATTTTTATTCTACTTCCACTCCTATCACAGTAATTCCTAACAGTTCCCTTTGCCTTTTTGACTAGTGATGAGAATCAAACCGACTTTTTAAAAGGACCTAGCCATGCTGACATCCATATTGCCTTTCCTAGGGCTACATTAGTCCAGCACTGCAGAGATGCTTGTGGTTATCCTTCCTTGATGGCACTATTCTCCACCATGTCCTTGTTTTGGTCTATCAGATAAAAGCTGATCTGATGGGCTGTGAAACGGGAACAAGCCAGGGAGAAAACTTTTTTCTGGAGCAAGTTTTTCATTGCATTTCAGCAGCTTTCACTTCTTCACTGGTTCCTAGTGATAATACTAGGCAAGAAATAAATTCTGTCTTCTAGACATCTCTTCCTCTAACTACTGCATTTCAGTACAGAGTTTTCAAAACTGGAGTAAAAGTGATCTTGTGTTTTTGCTTTTGCTTTTGAGGAAAATCCTACCTTATTGACATCTTTTTTTTGGGGATGCACATAAACACAGGGAAAGAGTCAGATCTGTGAAAACTTGGGAAGCAGGCTTTGGAGCAAGGCTGGAAAAATTCCCTTCTGCAAGAACCAGATGCCACTGCAAGGCTGTCACCTTTCTGGTGTTTAAAGAGTGGAGAAACCACTAGTTTCATATTTCCTTATTTTACAGAAAAGTAACCGGTAAAGCAGAAGTGATCATTCAATCTACATGTGTGATGTGTTTTCCACAGACCACCTGCTCCACTGTTCTGCAGTCTGGGATAGAAGATTAAAACTTATTTCTCTATCTAAAAGCTCCCCCATGTCTGTGTGGCTTAGCTGGGCACTTGTTGTCCTCCACATTGTAGTGTTATCTGCCATCACAAAACATTCTGAGGAGAACCAGGGCACTGAGGAAGTGTAACGTGCTTTATTAGATTGCAAGGAAGGGGAGTTTATCAGGACTGTGAGGTCAGGCTGGCAAAGAAAGCTTTCTGTGTTAGGCTTCTGTTAATAAGCTTTGCACATTTTTTTAACACGCGACAAGGAAAAAAAGAGGGATTTTTTTGGTAGCAGTTATTTGCAGTCTAATTTTTCAGGCCAAAATACAATCTGAATGATCTTAATTATCAATATACAACAGAACCAAGGTGAAGTACAAATCCTAGAGGATGTAATAACTCTGTTTCAATGGATCAGCTTCTCAGACAGTATCTCTTGGTTGAGGCTTTTCAGATAAGTAAACTAGGTTGAAAACAAAATGTTCCTTTCACAATGTATTTTTGGCCTGGAAGGAGATTGGTAGCTTTTTTCTGCCTGCTTGAAGCCTGCTGAGCTGCATGTACTGTACTCTCTTAAAGCTTGGTTCTTTGCAACTCTGAAAATAAAATATTGCACTTTCTCCCATTGACTGACTGAAATGAAATAATCTATGATGCCTGAACAAGTCTAAATGAAATCATAACATCCTTAGTAGTGAAAACCAGATTGGTGATATGATAATTGAGCAGATTTATTGTCATCCCTGCCTGCTGAAACAGACTGCTATTTTATTTAATCTCATATCAGAGGAATTACTGACTGGTAATCCATCATTAAACATCATTTAGAATGATGGATGAAAACTTCAGCTTTCCCAGCATAATCAATCCATATCTCATTAACACATAGTATTTATGTTTCTTATAATGAAACCTGCAGGGGTTTCTAGGGGAAAATGGAGACATCAGCTGTTGTTGAAAGATGAGATGAGATATACTGTAGTTTATGAATTAGTAACTGCATACAAAAAATACTTACCAAAATATCAATCATCCTTTACCATTTTACAAATAAATCAAGTGCCTTGACTTTCCTCTTCCTGTGTATGGCAGCTCTTTGTTCTGTTCATTTTGTTAGTAATAATTCACTGAGAAAAATGTTAAAAAGTATATAGGAAAGGTCATTTTGCCAATTATTTCCAAGACACAGTGTGGGAAAAAGCCCTTGAATGTAAATTAGTAAGAAACACTTTACTGCTCTGTTGCTGTTTGCTAAGGACATTTTTTCCCCATTAGTCCCCATGCAGACAAATAAATTGATTTCTTCAACTACAACACAGTTCCTTTTAAAGGATACTTTCTTCTGCATGCTGGCTTAAATGTGAATGAAACCTTCATTCATGTAGTTGTGGTGCAGCAGCAGTTATGGTCACAATGTCAACAGTTTCTCCAGTTTAACTACGTTTGAGAATCACTTTATGCTTCAACTCCTAAACATCAGTAAAGGAAAATGACTGTCTAGTAAATGACAGTCTAGAGTACAACAGACCAATTCACATTTCAGATGAAAATGAAGACAAAATATAGCTTTGATTTGCCAGTGGAATTCCCATTATCTGCACCACTGGCAGAAGAGACTTGGATCAATGGTTGGCTGGCCACAGGAAAGAGTTTCTATCTGTTCAGCAGCCAACACAAAAGTACCGCAGAGTGATCTTTATCAGGTGATCTTCATTGTACCAGACCAATGATAAATGCATATGTTGGTCAGTTAGAGGTGCTTTATGGGCTCTGAGGACAATGTGCCTGCAAAATTTGTTTCTGAGTTTCTTTTACCAAAGGCAACTGCTGGCTGTGAAGGGAAGACAATCACTCTCTACAAGCCGTTAGTTTTCCAGCTGACAGCTTGTGTGAATGACAAGCCAGACATAAGACATAGGGATCTTATATTTTTCCCCATCCTAGACCTGCAGAGCAGAGATATCTTACTTCTTTTAAATTTTCCTTAATTCATACCCCTTCACCTTAGTGCATGTGGGGTGAGGATCTGTATAAACAAAACAGCAATTTTGGCTTGACTGCTGTATGCTTCTTGGAAGGAAGGGTTTTCAGAGCACAGCGCAGATTTAAAAAATGTTACCACTTGCATATCCCAAAGCAGGAGAAAAAAAAATCACTTCTTCGTGCAATGATGACATAAATTACATTTCAAATCCCCTAGCCCAATTCTAAAAATAACCACATTTTTTTCCCACATATTCAGAAATCTATCAGTGAGGTACTACAAAACTGGTAATGAAGATTATATGTCTTCAGAAATTACAATGATATTGCCTTCCGATTAAATAAAGGTACATATCACGGCATTGAAGGAGTCACTGGAAGGCAGAAAAGATGTCTAACTATGAACTTCTTACAATTTTTAAAGTACAGAAAACATATTTTCATACTACTACAATATTATCAATATTTTAATATAATTCCAGGCCCAGAAGTTTTAAATGAAGTGAATATTCCCATTATTTATTATTACTATTACTATTACAGTACATTTCAGCCTAGTGAAGTTCTGAAATGCCAAGGCAGTCAGGTGAAGTTCCAGGTGACTGGAAAAGGGGAAACACTGTACCCATCTTTTAAAAGGGTAGAAATGAGGACCCTGGGAACTACCAGCCTCTCAGCTTCCCCTCTGTGCCTGGAAGGGTCATGGAAGAGATTCTCCCGGAAGCTGTGCCAAGGCAGATGGAGGACAGGGAGGTGATTTGGGACAGCCAGCACAGCTTCCCCAGGGGCAAGTCCCGCCTGACCAACCTAGTGGCTTTCTGTGATGGAGTAGCTACATCAGTGCACAGGGGAAGGGCTACAGATGTCACTTGCCTGGGCTTCTGTAAAGCCTCACAACACCCTTCTCTTCCGACTGGAGAGAGATGGATTTGATGAGTGGACTGTTAGGTGGATAAGAATGTGGTTGGATGGTCACATCCAGAGGGCAGTGGCCAATGTCTCTGAGTTCCAAAGGACATCAGTGACCAGTGGTGTCCCTCAGGGGTCTGTACTGGGACCAGTGCTGTTTAATACTGTCATTAATGGCATAGGCAAGGGGTTGAGTGCACCCTCAGCAGTTTTGCAGGTGACACCGAGCTGAATGGTGTGGTTGACACACCTGAAGGGTGGGATGCTAACCAGAGGCAACTGGGCAAGCTCCAGAAGCGGGCCCATGGGAGACTCATGATGTTCAACAAAGCCAAGTGCAAGGTGCTGCACCTGGGTCTGGGCAACCCCAGTATTAACACAGGCTGGGAGATGAGCAGATCCAGAGCAGCCCTGCTGAGAAGGACTCGGGGGTGCTGGTGGCTGAGAGGCTGGATGTGAGCGGGCCATGTGCACTTGCATCCCAGAAAGCCAAACATGTCCTGGGCTGCACCCGAAGCAGTGTGGCCAGCAGGGAGAGGGAGGGGAATCTGCTCTTCTACTGCCCTGTGGTGAGACCCCACCTGGAATGCAGCATCCAGCTCTGGGATCCCCAGCACAGGAAGGACATTGACCTGTTGGAGGGAGTCCAGAGGAGGTCACAAAGATGATCAGAGGGATGGAGCACCTCTCCTACAAGGAAAGGCTGAGACAAGCAGTTTTGTTTGGCTTGGAGGAAAGAAGGCTTTGGGGTCACCTAATTGCAGCCTTCCAGTACCTAAAGGGAGCCTACAAGAAAGATGGAGAGGGACCTTTTACAAGGACATGTAGTGACAGCACAAGGGGGAATGGATCCAAACTGAAAGAGGGCAGCTTCAGATTAGATATTAGGAAGAAATCCTTTAATGTGGGGTGGTGAGACACTGGAACAGATTGTCCAGAGAAGCTGTGGATGCCTCATCCCTGGAAGTGTTTCAAAGCCAGGCCGGATGGAGCTCTGAGCAACCTGATCTAGTGAAGGGTGTCCCTGTCCATGGCAAGGGAGTTGGAACAAAATGATATGTAAGGTCCTTTCCAACCTAGACCATTCTTCATTTCTATGTCTCAGTTTTCCCTTACAGAATGTAGAGATTTGGGTGAAGAATCTCAATCCAGCTGAAGTTATTTGTGATGATTCTTCCAGACAGAAATATGTAACCTAACAGATAGCAAAAGGATTGCTTTTTGTATAAACCTACACTGATAAAGGGGGAATATTTTGTGCCAACATCCAGACTGGAAAAAAGTTTGTGAATATATTAAGACATTTGACTGTAGCTGATGACTCCTACAAAATTAACATTTTTAAGATAATATTTCACTTTCTGTCCAAGTCTGAGCAGTGAAGTGCAGAACAGAAATGTGAGTAAATATTATTAAAAAATGACAGAAGTGAGGAAACAACATTGGTTTGTGTCAATAAACCAGAAAATGCGCAGATATATCTGGTTTAGTGTGTATCTCTGAAGAGCACACATGCATAACAAAGTGCCTGAAAGTGACATCTGGAGAATTTGTCTTCTTTTTTTTCTCAGGGGAAGGAAAAGAGAATAAAAGGTTGTATTTTATATTATGTTCTCTCCCCCACAACCACAGTTTTCTGGGGAAAAAAATTCTTTAAGATTAATCCCTAAGGAATTGTTCAATCAGCTTTATCGCAACAATGGGACTGACATTGTCCTTGACAACCTGTGTGAGATGGTTGTAGAAATACTAGGTGAGGCCATCTTGCTTAGCCAAACCTTTTCAGTAAGGCTACCACCAGGTTCTATTATATCAGATAAGAAACATATCAGCAAGAGGAGACACACCGTCTGCCTTTTCTAGCTATCATAATACTTTTCCACAAATACTCAGATTTTTTGAATAGGAATGTTTATCTTGTCTCCAAGCTTAATTTTGACAATATTGTAAAGATTTCTAAGCAACCTGATGATTCAGTAAAGTTGTTCCTGTCTCTTTAGCAGTATTGTGCTTTGCCAGCAGATGAATCACTTTCAATAAATATGCCATTCAACTTCAAAAAAATTTGGAATAATGTTAGTCTGATCCTTTTAGTTGAATTTTGTTTATTTGTTTGAGCACAGGACAAATAAAAAGCACAAGCAGTGTGCGTGTTTTGGAAGGGAAACTCTGGGCCTCACTGAGTACAGTAAGACAATCGGTAAAGCCAGATTTCATTCTGCCACAAAGAGAGGTGAGGTTTCAAATAAGTACAAATCGAAAATACTTGGCAATCAAAAACTATGTCTGCAATGAGAAAAAAGATGTCTAAAATGAGCAGGTATGAATGGCTCTTTCCGTATGTTAATATGTCACATTTAGTGAATGAAAATTATCAGTTTAGTTAACTAAAACTCATTCTTGAGAAAAGATGGCACTGAGAAAGAGTTTTCATGTTTATAGTTATTAAACTAGATATAAACTCCAAACAAAGCCACCAGATAGGGTTTTTTTTTCTTTTGGTTGTTGATTTTTTAGTTGTTGTTTATTTGCTTTGTTTTTTAATAGTCCTAAGGAAATTAAATGTCAGAACTTAAAAAAGGGTCACTGAATAAAAGCAAAAAGGAAGTAGGACAGAGGATCCAAGGAGCACAGAGGCTGCAACTTCTTATTTGGGATGAGAGGTCTGCTAGATGCAAATAGATAATGCCTTATTCCTCCGTGGGATGTTATTTGGTGGTAAATACTTCAGGATATTGCTATTTTTCATAATTTGCTATGTGCCTTGTAATTAAAGATAGGTTACTACTTTATCATTAGACTGCAGAAGGAAAGGCACGGCCTGCTTCCTTTGTAGTAACAACCGATGTGTTAATTAACTTTTGCAAGGGTGGATGGTAAAAGAAGAATTGGAAGGTGAGCTTTGAGACTACTCAGCCACTGCTACAGACCTGCTCAGGGCACAGCTATGATACAGGTGAGCATCATTTTGAGGCACAGTTAAGCTGTGAGTGGTAAAGCTTTCATAAACATTTTGCAGGTAGTTGGAGAATTTAGTAGTATTGGACGAAGTATTTGTGCTAAATTATTTTCAGCAGTAAGATAAAGAAACAATATAGCACCGACTTTGATAACTATATTCATTACATGCATTATCTGTATGAGCCCACGATATTTCAAATACAGTGTAATTTTTATAATTGATTTTACAAATAAGTATTTCAAGTAAAAGTATTAAAATAGAAATAACTACTATCCTATACTAGCTCTATAAATTAGTTTCTGACTTATTTTTTCTAGGAAGAAACCATCTCTCTTTGCACTTAGTGGGTTTTAGTTTGCAATATTGAATGGAAGCACAGTTTTATGCTAGGAGCTATCAATAATATGTACCTAATATATTGCATTCAATGAAAGACTACATAAATCAGTTATACAAGGGATCCTACAATGCTTTAAGTGAATTTCCAGAGTCATAAAACCTATAAATCAATGTATTTTTGATCAATTCACAATGTCAATGGGTGTAATTTATTCTATTTGCCTGAATAAGATTAATTATGTCATTTTAATGTTTAGGTTTAAAAAAAATTTCATAATTACATATTTTAGGCTTATAATGTTAAAAGAAATGCTTAGTGATACTGTGTATCCACAATGTGCCAAGCTAGTTTGTTTTAAAGCTGAAGTCTCTGGAATTGCATTATGAAAGTAAGAGAAGATTAAGACACCAGAGCGCACTGAAGAATGATTTCCACAGAGTAGCTGAGTAGACTTTTCATGTCATTACCAGTGACAATTTGAGGAATGTGATTTTTAACCGTGATGGGTGACCTTGGCTGGATGTCATGTACCCACAAAACCGCTCTATCACTCCCCTCCTCAGCAGGACAAGGGGTGGGGGAAGAAAGTAAGATGGAAGGAAGGTTCTGGGTTAAGATATGGGCAGTTTGGTAAAGGTCACACAGAAACAAAGGAAACCAAAAGATTTATTCTCTACTTCCCATCAGCAGGTGATGTCCACCTACTTGCCAGGGAGCAGGGATTTAGCACATGTAGTGGTTATTCCAAAAAACAAATGTTGTAATAACAAATGCCCTCCCTTAGTTTTATTTGGAAACCATATGATTATGGCATGGAATATCCCTTTGGCCAGTTTGGCTCGGCTCTCCTGGCTCTGTCCCCTTCCAAGGTGTTGCCCGTGCCCATCCCACTGGTGGAGGGCGGAATGTTGGAGGGACTGTGCTGATGCTGTGCCAGCGCTGCCCAGCAGCAGCCAAAGCACTGCTGTGTTATCAACGCCTTTCCAGCTACCAGTGCAGAGCACAGCTCTGTGAGGGCTGCTGTGGGAAAATGAACTCCATCCCAGCCATACATTAACAATCTGGTACTCTCCAGCTCAGACGGGCCATTTGAAAATGGAAAGCCATTCTGTGGTGGGATCATTGGGAAAGAGCCTCCAGCCATGCAGAGATGCTCTAATTTGTGCTCCATCAGAGGACACAACTCCCTGGCTGGAGTACAAGTGAAAGAATCCAGTAGCTTTGCACAAACTTCCAGTTGGGTACAACTGTCAGTAATTATTAATCTCATTGCAGATATAAAACCCCATGGAATCAGTAACCCATATTTCTGTCTCAGAGAGGTAGAAGCTGTAACTCTAGAATCAATTGTTGTGGTCTTATCATTTCCTGTCTTGTTCTGTTCCTCTTTGTAAAATACAACGTACAGTGCAACAGGGCAGAACAAAATAAAATTTCTGTATGGAATAGTACTTTCCAGTCCCATACAAGTGCTTTAATACTATACTGTTCAGGTAAAAATTACAAAATTTTTATCTTCACTAGTAGTTTGGCACAATTGCTAAGGTTAGCATTTGGTTTATCGCGTTGATGACAAAAAATTAAATGCAGTATAATCTATGGATTTCAAGTAAGACATTTCAAAAAATACAGGAAAATAACATGCTTTATCTGAGTCTCACTAATAAAAAAAGCTGGTTTAATACATAAACCAGCTACTCATGAGCTACACAGAATATAAAAACATTTGACAGTAAACATGATATTCCTCCATATATATCCAAGCAAAACTTTAAACTGAAAAACAAAGAAATGCTTCTAACGCAAGGGTGGTAGGATCTGCCTCTTGATTCTTTGAAAACCTTAAGCAAGTGATGGCACATGTTCTGGGACTGATACAGAGAAATCCTCATTCTGATAAAGACAGAAGGTTCCTAGCTCCAGACTCATAGTCAGAAAGCAGGAGGTTTTTCTTCCATGTGTATTGTGCTAAGATCAAAGAATAATGAGAGTTTTCAACTTGGCTTGGCTTGATTTGACAGCACCTTTACACTCATTTCAGAGAATCTGGATAAAACCCATTTTGAGAGAAAGAGAACAATTTTTACATCACTTGCCAGAATATTTATGTCAACCATAGTGTAAACATGTAAATTGTAAGTATTCAATACATTTTAAAAATTATACTAATTACAAGAAAACAGCATTGAACCTTGAATATTTTTAAGAAGATACTCCCTGGCCACTACCATATGTTGAAGGTCAGCGGTGCTGCCTGCTACTCAAAACACCTTGGAGATACTGGAAAAGGTGAAGCCCTTAGTGAGTTGAGATGTTTCCACCTGAAATTCTATTCAAGTACTGACCGATTACTGGTTATTTTAATAGTGAAAACAACATACTTATGACTTAGAAAATATTTATGAGTGAAGGTCATGTTTTAGCACTGGTTAGTTTAACACTGAGCTAGTGATTAACATATCACATGTGCTTTATTATCACAATCACCAGGAAAGACACTTTTCATGAAATAAAAGAATCAATCTTATCCTAAGTACATGCTTTACTCACAGTGTCTCAGACACTTTTTTTTTTGCTTGTATTATTTTGCAGTGAATAAAACAATTCCATGTTAAATCTGTTTGTGTTGTGTTTCCTGGGGACACATCCTCGACCGTCTGTCTGCTGTTTGTTGTTTTGTAGAGAAAAATGTAGATAATTCCGCTATCAGGTTGCAAGGCCCTTGGTGCAGCTCTGCTCCCCCGACGCTGCCATCACATGCTCCACGGCTGGGGCGGCGTGTGGGGAGGAGGCAGGTCCCAAACTGGCACAGCTGCACTCCAAACAAGCACCCAGATGTGCAGGTTCTGGCTGCAGGTGTACATACTGAACAGCTGGGCACAGCGATGCCTATCATAAATCTAGCAGGAAAAGTCAGTGGGTTCTGACTTCACTGGATCAGCTTGCAGGTCTTTGTGCACGGTCTCTGCTTTAACACAACGCGCTACAACGAGCACACAGACCCTCTGCCTCCAACAGTTTTTAAGAAGCCTTTGCAATATTGATTTATGGAAGCCCATGAAGTCAGAAATAGCAAGTTAAAGCTATTTTCCTGTACAGAGTTAAACATGCAGCTTCTCCTCCTCAAAATATTCTGTATGTTAGGACCACAATATCTGAAAGGCTCATAGCATATAACTTACCAGAAGCCTTGCCATTGGCATAGACCTAGACAGGAATTTAACCCAGGAGATCCTTCTTATGTCCAAGCATTTGCAGGAACAGGATGCTGGGTAAGAGCTGTTTTAGTCTCTCTTGCAGTAATGTGGAATTAATACTTTTGTTCTCAGCCAGTGTCTGGAATGTAAGCAAGTCCAATGGGAACACTACATATTTCCAGTCTTACAGTTGTTCAAAATAAGTACTGCTTTTCTGTTACTGCCTTTCAGATCCTGCTTAATAGCTACCAGATGCAAAGACACTGGTAACACAGTCTTATGAGTTTATAAGATATTTTGAATAAAACTTGTAATTGTAGCAGTTTAAGAGCCTTGACTATTACTAGAAGTACCACTTCTGGATTAAATTTGGTACCACTTTTTAAAAATAAATATTTTCAGCAGGCCCTGCAGTTAAGTGCATCATTATGATTAATTTATGCAGAATGAAACAGCCTTTTTAATTGATAATGATTAGCGAACTTTCTAAATCTGTAAAACTTCAGTAGGCTTAAGCTTCCAGTAAATATCACAGTCTATTTTTACACCACAAGCTTCCATTTAACAGAACAGGAAACATCTCATCCTGAAACTGCTGATGCTGCAAGCTCCAAAAAAACTGGCTTTTACTTCACCTACAGTGCAGCAGGCATGTCAGCCCACATCAGTTTTTATCTGACCAGCTCCAACCAGAAAGCAAAACCTAAGAATTTTTATTACAGCCTTATCTAGAAATCAACAAATAACCTTTTGCTACAATCTTGACCCAAACTTACCTTGAGATCAATGATTAAGCAGACAAGAAATGAGGGTGAGTAGAAGTAAGTTTATCTTTTTGTTTTCTACCATCTAATTATGACCACTGCCTGTTTTGTATTTAAATTTGATTAAGCACTTCTTGTGGAAGGTTCAGTAATTTTACCAGTTTCTTAGCCCAGGCTCTGGAAATTTGGAAAGTAAATACATACAAATTACATGGCAGCACTATGGACTCAGCTGGAGCTCTTGTGTAGGCCAAGTGTAAATGCACTGGAATGCTCAGGAGAAACTGGTGTGATATCAATGTAAAAGGCAGGAGAATTAGAGTTTTTTGGCTAAAATGCTTTCATATTCTCACCATAGCCTTGTCTCCTAATACTTGCTCTGCATCATCTCTTTTTCTGAGCAAACTTGGGTCAGCTTGGAAGAAAATCTGTCACCTGAGGTTTACAAGCATATGAGAGAATAAATAACACCCTTCTAAACTGCTGTGAGACTTCAAAGTCTTCAGAGCTCTATTTTGTAAGCTGCAGTCTTTATGTGTTTTGGCAGGACAAGCTGAACTCAAAATCTGTTTTCTTATCAAAAATAGTTGGTGTTGTTGCAGTCACTCTTCAGGTTTCTCACGGCAGCAGGGAAGCTGCACAGGGAGGTCAGTGCCACACCCACCTTGCAAAGCGATTGGCAGAGTCTGGAAAACCTGTTCCAATCCTTAAAGAAGATTACTCTTGATTTAGTGACAATTTCACTTTCACCCATAGTATTGACCTCATAATCATCTATAAATGTAGTTGGCACTGCCTGAAATGTACAATTTGTTTCTCTTCATTTATGGGAAGAGAGCAGACTTGTGTCCCATACAAAACACCTGAAGTCCATCTAAGTCCATCTAGGAAAAGATACTGTGGGTACTAGTTCAGCTCTGCGTTATTCCTAGAACTTGCAATACAAATAAATACAAAGCCATATAAAGGAACACACATCTGAGTTACTTCTATGCCTTTTGCCCTCTGGTGCTTAGGATAAGAAAACACGCAAACCTCTGAGGTGCTTCATGAACTGATTGCTTAGAACTGAGGCATTAATGTCCCCAGAGTAGCTACTCAAAAAACTGTATTGCTGAATTGTGATTTGCACATGACTTACTAAAATTAGAAGGGAAGCCAGTGATGGGGGGGGAAAAAAAGTGCAGAAGTAGCAAGCAATAAGGACAATGCTTCCACTTAGCTTTGTTTAGTACAAAAGATGTAAAATGAAAACAACATTCAAACTTTATTTGTGTAGATGTCTTAATCAAAGGTAGTTTGTCTCTCACAGGTTAACTCCTTTAGTCTGTTTTGGAAAGATGTTACATGGAAGCATTTATTTTTGTCTTTCTTTAACAATGTTTGTTCTCACTGGACAAGGTCAGAGTTAACAGCAGGATACCAATATCCACGAAAATTACACTAACAAGGCAAGCATGGACTTCGAGTCATTGTGTTCCTTCTCTGTTACCTCAAATGGTGCTTTTATGTGGGTGAATCTTATGCAAAGTGACAATTACATCCTGAATGGCTGTATTCTGAAGTGAAAATGAGGCGGACTTTCTGCAGTACCCTTTGTGAAATGACTCTTGCTTATGCAAAGTCAGGGGCAAAAGGAGCTATTGCATCAAAGCGGTCCTGCTGTGCTAAGATACCTGCAAGTAAAAGGAGAGAAGACAGGATTGCATTTTCACCAATTACTAAGCATTAATAGAAAGTCTACTTGATTAGAAGTGGAACTCTTTAATTAAACATGATCATTACAGTTTATAGGGGTTTTTTCATTCTTTCTTCAGCTCAATTTCTCTGACTGTTCCATGAGAGTTACCTTCTTCCCAACACTTCTCTTGTCCGACCTAGACCTATAGAAAAGCTTTGGCTTTTAAGGATATTTTGGTCTGTGGTAGCAGAAACTGCAAACCAGGATCTCCCCAGGGGCCTCAAGGCAAAGTGTTACTTGTTAGCTAATAGAAAGGAATGATGACAGCAATGAGAAAAATCTGACATTTTGTATTTCTGTTAGCTGGAAATGTGAAGATAAACTGCACTAAAATTCCATATTCTTGCAAAAACTTTTTAATTCTGCAAAGCATGCCTCCAAAGATTGCAGTAAAAATGTACTCAAATATTTTTGTCCACATATCTTAAAATCCCTTAGTGTCTCAGTTGTGTAAATAAGAAAAGAGTTCTTTCTAGAAAAAAAGAATGCAACCTAATCATAAGTTCAGATTTTTCTTTACCCTAACATCATTCCACTAAAAGAAATCTTTAAGGCAAGGCAAGGAGTCAATTTTTGCCACAGATGCAATCATCCAGTGAAGTAGATGGAGTCATAGAAAGAAAAATTAAGGGCAGACTTCAACCTGTCTGTAAAACAACTTTTCTTCTAGTAAGAGAATAAAGCAAAACAAATAGTCAGTTATGGTCAAAGTACATCCATGAAAACTTTAACTATTGATATGATGATGCAACTTGATACTTTCGTCAAGCTTTTGGTGCTTGACTGTAGTAACCTCACTTTGCACATTGACATTTATGATCTGGTCATCATTTTCCAGTCCAAAAATCCTCATCACAGACATAGCTAGCATACACATGGTTCCAGTTTTAGCCTTAGTCATTAGAATGAGGTCCCTCACTGGTTTAATACTCTGAAAATATTGATGGCAAGACAGGCATGGTAAAGCATGAGCCTTCCTGGGAGGGGTGGTGAACACCACCTGCCCGTTCTCAGCCAGTGCAGTGCCACGGCGTTGGGTACCCTGGGGCTTGAAGGCTCTGACCTACCCTGAGGCTGTTTTCTGGACACAGATCGTTTGTGACTGCACAAAATCACACTGGCAATCTGGTTGCAGGTCTGTTTGCTAACTGAGAGTGAGAAGAAATTTGGTGGGAGGAGGACATCTAGTGATCTGATCCGTGTCTACATGCTGAGCCGTGTGCTCGCACATCTGAGTCAGCCAGCTAACCAGCTGCAGGATTTTTTGAGGAGTAGTGAAGAGGAGGGCAGGCATGCTTTGCTATAAAGCTGTAGGGTTAGGGTTTTGCTAAGACAACATCCAAAAAACCAGCCACTTATTTTTCAAGATCAAGACTAATGAAATTAAATGTTGCGTGGAATTAGTGATTATGGCTACACTTCTCATCTACAGTCATGCCATCTCCCAGGCTGTAATCTGTTGACATTAATGAGCACTTACACATTTCTTGCAGAATGGCTATTAAGTCCCTGATATATTTACTCTTAAAGCCTTCCACTGAGCTACACAATTGCTCAGCACAGCAGCATCTCCGAAATACACTGACAGCTCTTTTATAACTACTTATTTAAAAAAAATTCTTCTGAAGGCATGATTTATTACATCTCAGACTGATGAAAATTAGTTATTCAGCATTGTAACTGCAATAGGGGAACATCTCCATAGTTCATGCTATTAGCCCCTGACAGATTGGATTTCTCCTGCCAAATTTCCACTCTGAAAAAATCGTGCTAATAACATGCAGCTTTTCATGACTGTGTTTGTACTAAACTAGTAACTGGCAGGGTTGGAGCTCTGTGAGCATGGTACAGGCAAACACCAGTACGAGCAATTCTCAAGGTCACAGGGCACATCCTGAGGGGCTAAAATAATCTCTCCAAACCATGCTAAGAAATCACACCCCTGATTCAGAACTGAAACCCACCCACTCATATCAGAACAAAACTCAAACACAGAACGAACTTTTTAAAGAACGCCTTACACTGGTAAATCCAATACAGTATGGAAATTCTAAATCTCTTTTGGCTTTGAGAGGGATCAGTCCTGCCATACATAGTCTTAGACTTGTTGTGCTGTATGATGCTTGTAGGCGGCATCCTCTCACCTTCTTAACATAACTATTCCTCTGAATATCTGATTCTTTTGAGAAGGCAACAGCAGATGATAGATGATAGCACTGATACTGGTGGACAAAGCATATGATCATTCTGTAGAGAGAGACAATTACTTAATCTTTTATTCATTTTAGTCAATATAGCCCATGGAATGGGCAGGAAGAATACTGAGTAACTTTTTAAGGAACAATAATCCTGGTGGCCTTATCATGACTTTTCCTTAAACTCCATTGACTATTAAACTAGGAATTCAAATTTCCCTGCACATGGGCAATTTCTCTCAGCTTTAGGGGAAGTTTCTTTGTCATGTGGAACATTTTCATTCCAAAGTTTGATAAACAAATTTGGCATTGACATTGCTGTGATTATTACTCAAATTTCTGATTTTGAATATTTTCAACTTGACTTATTTTTCTTCTTATATAAAGAAAAATCCTTCTTGGAATAAAAGAAAATCTATATTGCTTCCTTCTATTTCCTGATTCTGAAAATTACCAGGTGCCAGGCTCTGAACAATATAAAATTGAAGACCTTTGAGGGTGCCCTGAAGAATCACAATGGTGAAGAATTGTGATACAGTGGTTTAGCTGATTTCATAGCAGCTTCTTGACACTAGAAAAATGAGAAATTAGTTTTCTGTTGCTAAATATAATGAATTCTTTTTCTGTCCTGTCACAAATTGTCAAACTTCATTAATGAAAACAAGATGTGGTGCATGCACATATAAAGGTTATTATGAATATACATATTTCAAATGGAGAAATGTTGCGTATTGCCACAGGAGGATTTTCTGCATCAGATATTGCACAATTCTTCTAAATAAGGTATTTTAAAATTAGCAGGTTGATGTAACCAAACTTACGTATCATCAGAGCAATTTTCTATTATTTGCAAAAATAACTATATATTCAAGACCATAAATACAGCTGAGTGGCTTCATTTCAGGATAATTTTTAAGCCCCATTTACTTTAAATCTGTGGTTATGCAAGAGAACAAGGCAACCACTTTTAGTTAGAATTAAATTTAAACTGAATCAGATCATGAAACACCTCACCATTTAATAACAAAAATATTTTAATTGTATTTGCAATTATATTAAATTCAGTGTGGTTCAGCTTGATTTGGAAGACAGCAATAGGTGTCACTTACTATTTTATGCCATATATGAATAAATGTACTGTCAAAAAGAGAGAGTCAGATTTCTCTTGACCATCACTTTAAAATGCTCATAATTACTATTTCTTTCAGTTATGACAATGCTAAAACTGGAAATTTGTCACCTCAGACAAATTTTAATTTATCCCCAGCCTCTAGGCTAGGCTTTTTTTAGTCAGACTGATCTGCGAATTCAGTGGGGGTCACTAGACTCCCCCAGGACCTTATGCCTACATATTCCATAAAGCTCTTTTAACCCAGCACATGTCCTGAGGGACATTATGAGTTCATGCTCAGGATAAGTCCCCCTGCGAGCCAAAAGCCTTTCTGGCACAAGAACCAGCTTTCATTTCCCAATTCTAGAAATAACAAATTATACCTAAACTTTCCAGAATGCGTCAGTGTTATTTACACATTTAGTAAAGGTAAGACTTCTGCAGCTACAGAGATTACGTGTCATTCATTTTACAGTCCTTGTTGGCAAGTGGAACACAATGGATTTCTTCTGTACAAAACTGAAAGGGTTGTGGAAGTCACTGAGCAGATCACAAAAGCAAAAGCAATTGTACAGGTGGAGAAAGGGAGGTGCCTCAGTAAATCCTGTTCAAGTCACCAGTAACTTCACTGATATTAACAGGATTCAAAAGCAGTGTTACCAGGACCTGCTGCTAATAATACAGAAGGTGTTGTTGGGATGAGAGGCCTCCTGGTGTTCCCTGCAGGCCTCTGGTGAAGAAAGAGCAGCAGGGTTTCAATTTATTTGGAAGACACATAACGGAACTTAATTTGTTAAACCAATCTGGTAACCAATCTGTGCTCTAAACAGATCACATGTAATGTTTTCAAGAGGTCAGTGAAGGAGATTAAGGGCAGACTGTGCTGATCAGGCACAGGGCATGTCCAGGCAAGTGTATTGCCTAGTCAGCTACTGGCACAAAACCGGTCCTTTTAAACTCCTTACCCCTCTGTTCCTCACAGCTGTTTCTCCACAAATCACATAAATCCCTTCTTTCTCCTCACTTTGGTTCCTCCCTTGCATGATCCATCCACGGGCTCTTACAAAATGCTCTTCCCCTACATCCCATCCACCGTCCCACACCCCTGTAGCAGCCCCCCTCAGTCCAGAAGATGCCCCAGGTTTGCCTTGTGGTGGTGGATGTCACACCTGGACCCTGGGGCTGAGGCTGTCCTGGAAGAGCTCTACAAGTCCTCCTGCCCTTGATGTGGATTCCTGTGTGCCTTGTGCCCTGTGCTCCTCTGGTCTAGTGAAGGAGGGTGATGGCTTCTGCAATGGGCCTGGGAGCAGCCAGGGCAAGTTATTATTCAGGCTCCTCCAGCTATTTCCCCATGCTCCTTTGTGGATGTGCACAGGAGCTTTCACCACATTATCTAAAAGTCAATGCATTTATATTTTGATCATATTTAGAATGGCTTATGAATATGATGTCTCATTAAGGTTTTTTCTCCCAGAAGTATCAAATTAGATGTTGTCAAAATTACCTTCACTTAAAAAAACATACTATATTAAAGTCAAATTACAGTTCATTTTGAATTTTTTAAAATTGAAAAAAACCCTTTGGTTAATATTTAGTTAAAATATTCCACATTTACTAAAAAAATATGTTGGCTGGAAGCTTAGCAGTTATGCAAGTCTGGAAAAACCCCATTTTACCCATTCCCCATCCTTATTCCACTTTGCTTGGGTTTTGTTTTTGTTTTTGATTTTGGTTTTGCTTTTACTTTTGGTTTTTTCGCTTCTAGTTGTGGCTGTCGTTGTGGTTTTTTCGTTTTGTTTTGTTTTGTTTTTAAAGTAAGTAAACCCAGCTTATGAGTTGTTTACAGAGCGCCGCCCACAATATTTGGTGGGTGAAGACCTTGCAGCATTCCCTGGCACGGCCCATCTTGGATGCATGAGGGTCTCTAGTGACAATGAAGGTCTCTGCTGGGACACGTTCCTGGAAGAGCAGTACAGGCTCCATCAGAGGCACTGTCCCTGTCGAGTAAAGCTGCTCTTGTAGGGCAGCAGACAACCACAGGGTAGCACCCGTGGCTTTGCTACCTCTGGGCTACTCGTAGTTAATCAGTAAATTTTAGTGAATTGGCTTGCCAGTTCCAGTACTTTTTCCAGTTATACAAAATTGAATAAAAGGAAGACCACCCACATTTCTCTACCAGTGCACTAAATGTGCATCTCAGCATTTTTAGAACATGGAAGGCTTTCCAGGAGCTGGCACGTTTTTATGCATACTTGTGCTGTGCACTGTACGCCTACGAGCAGCTCAAAAGTCATGTCTACATGATCTGATAGACTACAGCTTCCATTTGGAAACAGAGGCACAGTGGAAAACAACTTTGCTTTGCAAAGGCAAGAGAAGCCTGAAGCAATAAATCCCCCACCTCCCTGTAAATAGAATTAGTGCCAGCATCGTAGTAGCTGTTCAAAATATTAATACTAGAACGTAGAGAACAGTTTTGCATAAGATTCAAGGGTAACAAGTCAATAACTAATTTACACTGTCACATTTATTTAAGTAGTATTTTATGTTTCCAAGGGACACAACATAACTTGGCTAACACTTCGTGACAGATGACAGATTTCCTTCATAGCTTTATGGAACCCATGCTCTGCAAAATACTGTTCACTACCAGCAAAATCAGTGCTTAGGATAAAAACTGACAAAAACATTTCTTTCCTCTTTTGCCAAGGTTCTCATGTTAAAGCACCCCAACTCGACACAGTTAAAACTTGAACAAGTATTATAAATTCTGTATTATAATATTATACAAAATTTATACTCAGGTGCCAGAAGATGGAACACAGATCTCATTTTTTTCTGTATTTTCATAGTAATAAGAATTTAAATCCTTCTCATCAAATATAGTGTAACCTCAGGATATAACAAAAACGAGTTCCACATTATAGAAACTGTATTGGATAGTAAACTCCCTCACCCAGAATTACCTGGTTGTATCTCATTTTGGTCAGCATAATAAAATGAAGAAACCTGTTGGGATTTTTACCAGAATGGGATGTTAGTAAGAGTTAAGTGTTGCACAGGTTTTGTCCCAGTTTATTTTTTAAAATTATTATTAAAGTGTGGTGTATCTCACTTGCCATTTATCATAAACTCACGTATAGATTACCTGAAGACTCTGTAGCATCTTTCCTCTGCTGTCTCACCTGAGCATGAAGGACTTTTTCAAGACATGGGGTTGTTGCTAGCGAGCAGATAACCAGCAACACAGACAATTTCATGTAGATAATAAAACCAACACTTTATTAATTTACAAAGGTGCTTATATACCTTAGCATGCTGGACTGACATAAGGTTATTGGTTCACTGACCAGCCACCCCCCAGAGGGATTGCCTGGACCTAGTAACTCTTACCTCATATATTTTCTTCTTTGGTCTCATAACAAGACCATAGTTTACAATACTTCTGAATTGTTTTCCTGCAGCGTCCTTGAGAAAGCCTTGCTTTCACACAGACACTTGTCAGGAAACTGAAATCCCTTTGCACCCAGGCCTGTAACATCCACATGGGGTGATTTCTGCTGAGCCAACAGGCTGAGCCTGCTGAGCCTCTTAGCTGTGCCAAGAGTATAAAATTTTCTTTAATGAGCGAGAGGCACTGAGCGGGCAGAGGCAAAGCAGTTTCTCACAGGAGCAGCCAGCCTCGGGAGGAACGAGATTGATGTCTGGTATTAACAGCACAGATAAGCCCAAGGCAGGGTGCCAAGTGTTGCAGAACTCACACAACAGGCATTTGGCAGCCCTGTCCCAAAGGCCACCTGAGATCTCGAGCGTCTTGCTGGGCTGTGGGCAGACAGCTGCAGTTTTTCTCCTGCCACACTTTCCCGGTGGGCAGAGTTTTTGAACAGGTAACATTTTGTGTTTGTTTGCTTGCGTTTCTCTGTGGAAAACCAGCCAGGAGTCAACTGTAATATTGGGCTGGGAGACATCCAACACAAAATAAGTGAGAGATTGGGAGAAACTGGTAAAGCGAATGAAAACATCCCATGTTTAGTTATGCCACAGGCTAATAATTCAGAGGTTAGACAGAAGCATTATATTCCTTCAATACCAGGTGTATACATTCAATAGCCTCATCTAGTAGCGGGTATTCAAGATATTTAGGTTGAGTGGGAGTTGTTCTTTGTTTGGAAAAGGATGCTGTAATACTCTAGGAGACTCAGGAGTCCTCTTTACTTCTTTATTTCACTTTAACATTTATTAATTATTTAGTATTTATTTTCAGTGATCCTAAAGTCTAACCTGTCTCTGAGAAATCTGGTGCTATGTGATGAATCCAACTCTCAGTGCTTGGAGTCCTTCCCAAAGCAGAGAAAGCCTGAAATGTGCAACAAAGTTATCACAAAATGCATCACACAAATATAAATCTACTGAATTATAGGTTTGAATAACATACAACAGTAAGCCCTCATCATGAACCATGACAAGCCATGTCAATCGGTATGATATAAATGAAGAAAAATTATGCTGTTCTCATGTGATTGCTCTGTGAAACTTCTCAGAAATAGAATACAAGTCCTTCTATCTGTCTTCCTCAGAGCTTAAATTAAAGGAGCATAATACTGCTGTTCTTATATAAAGATATTCATCTACCTTTTAGAAGTCAGATATGTATGTGGTGAAGAACTGGAATATAATATGTAAAAGAGAACAGGCAACTAAGTCACCACTGAAGAATTTCTACTTTTTCTGTATCTCAAGCCCTAAACCTCATTGATTCATAAAAGTATTTTGGTTAGTGTGGCTGTGTCTTTGTTTCCTGTTCCAGAAGATGGCAGTAGTCCCACGGTATCTCATGGATACATATAACAGCTGTTTTGACTCCATACAGGCTGGGGTTTTTTTTAGCTAACTTTCTCTATTTTACTACTTATGGAGTAAATATTCATTAGCATTACTTCAGCACCAACATACAGTTTGCAGCTGAATATTTTTAGCACCTATTCACAATTTACTCTTTAAAAAGAAAATTAATTTCTAGATAAAACTAAAATGAAAATAAAAACGTTTTATTAAAATTCCTTATTAAAGTTCATCTAAAAAGACATACAATCCTATTCATCTACTACTTCACTCCAGGGAGACATTAGTGTGTGTTCTGCCTCAGACTGGAGAGCAGAAATCTGTGCTGTCAGTTCCAGAATGGGTTAAAGCATTATTAAGCTAATGATAGTTAAAACAGGTTTAATTGCAGCCCAGAGCAATGAGGAAACTTAACCATTTGAGCAAATGTTATCTGTGCCTGCTGATGCATAAATTGAGGTACAGAGGAAAGCTTTTCTATTTTCATGTTAGTGTTGCTAATTCTCCATTTCATTAGAAATCTTGTATTTGGCATTCTCTTAGACTCCATAAAGTTGAATTGTCACACAGTAAAAGTGTTGGTTCTCTTTTGGAAAAAAAATTAGTCTATCATACTGTAGTTGCAGCTGAAACTGAAGATATAAATCTTCAGAACACGATGCCAGTTAGCAACAGCAAAACTAGTATCTGTATATCTACGTAGACAGCAGCATGATATTTTGGAGATCACTGGCGTGGCTTGAAGTTTAGCATGACTGCAATCCCTTACAAGAGAGCACGAGCACGTGGATGGATTTTTTCCGACAGACACTGCCTGCTGCACCTGTGGCCTCTTGCTTACTGCAGAAGTTCCTGAGTTGCATGTGCATTACTAAGTTCACAATACTGTATCTGGTGTGTGAAAACTCCAGTGAGAGCTGCCTGTGTGTGTTCCACTGAGACTATGCCCTGTCTCTTTGGGTGCATTTTCTCAATGCTTTACACAAAAATGACTTGAGTTTGGTGGGAAGGTTTGGATTGTATTTGATTAAAAGTAATATATTGCTTTAATACTATCTCCAGTAACCCTGAAGGACAATTTCTTCCCAAGTGTCTTTCAGACTCTAGTTTCAATTTCTTTTAATCTAGGAGCCAGCAATTCATTCCATTGTGATTCATGCGTTTTTGGCCTGCTTGCTGTGCGAGCTATGGAATACATGGAAGTTATTTTGGGGACAATAGATGAATTGTAAAGCAGCATTTGTGAAATTACCACGGTGAAATCCTAGCAAGTTCTTCTCCTCTCCTCTTGTTCCTCCTCCTCTTTCTCTCTTCTCTGAACTCAGTTGAGCTCCTGTCATGGTGACTTGAGACTACTTCAAGGATAAGTAAAGAATGATTTAATAAATCAATAATCTCTCTTGACCTTGTTTCTGAGAGAAAAAGGAAAATGTGTTCAGAATAATTCCAAATCTTTCCCCTGTAACTTCAGCTGCCAGGAGCTGAATACATCTTCATCATCTTTGGAGAAATGACTGAAAAGCCCAATCCCTGTTTCCAAATCTTCTTGAATTCCTGAACTACAACACTGAACTACAGTAAGGAGGATACAAGGCATTACAGACTTGCACAAAATCATGAGGAGAGAGATGAGCCCATTTTCGGGTCCCTAAACTATTACCAACAGGTGAGGATGATATGGTGAGTGATAAGTTCACACCCTGTGCTGTGACAAGCTGTGATTAACTTCATTACTTAAAGTAAGGACACTCTTCAATGCTTCATGGTCAGAAGTTGGGGGTGACTGTTCAAGCTGGACTTAAAACCACCTCTGATGCAACGGAATGTGGCTCTGTGGCTCTGGCAGGAAGAGCTGGTGTATGTGTACGGTGGAGTTCAGGAGACATGAAAAGCATTGTGTTCTATGACAAAGTTGCTAAAGGACAAAATGAGTACAACAAGACAGCAGCAAGGGAAAAAATTATGTGGCATGAACCCCCACTAGCAGCCAGCCCCTATGGCATCCCACAGGGCTTAATACTGGCACCAGGACTTCAGGCACTTTTACTAAGGGCCTGGAAAATGGGATGTAGCACAACCTCGGCATGTTCACAGTTACCAAATGGCAGCATGAGAGCAAGGCTGATGTATAAAGAGACAAATCTCATAAGAAATCACAAAAGTTAATGCAAGGTCCTGTGTTTGAAATAGACTCATCCCATGCAACAGGACAGGCTGGGGGCAGCTGACTGGAAAGCAGTCTCACAGAAGTTCTGATTAAAAACATGTTGAGCCTGAGGAAAGCGTGTCCTTGCAGCAATGAAAGCCAGCTACATCCTGGAATGTGGGAGCATAAACAGAGCCCTTATTGCTCACTAGCTCACTGCTAGCCCTTGCTATCACTTCCCAAGGGGGAGGAGGTTCTTCCCTTCTATTAGGTATTTGAGGTCCCCTCTAAAGTACCGCCTCTAATTTAGGCTCCCCAGACCAGGAAAAACTGATGTACTGAAGCAAGTCTAGTAGGTAGGTGCATTTGATATGACCCCTATGCAATCTCCTTTTTCTCTAAAATAAATGGCTTATATGGATGTGCAGCAGAGGTCATTCTGAAACCCTTTGAGAATTAGCCATTAACATCTATATTCTAGTCTAATTGTATAATAAGGGAAGAATTCTCAGCAGCTTGTAACACCCATAAATGCTAGCATCCTCTGTTAAACATTCTTTTAATTGAAATTTCAAGTACAGGAAACAATACAGCAGCCCGGTCAGTAAAGAAGTATGAGAATTCTTAGCTCTCCCTCCAGAGCTTAGGTTAGGGTTTGAAGGTGAGGACCCCCACAGTAAGATAAGCACAGCAGAAGGATAAGGGGGCAGAGAGGCACATCATGAAAGTGAGGTGCTTCCAGCAGCAGCAAGCCAGAGGGTACACCATGTCTGGTGTGTAGAGTCCAACAAACACCACATCACTCTCTGAAGAGTAATGCCATGGCACAGTCATCACTAAAAGTGGCTTTGATACATACTTGTATCAAAAAAATTATAAGAAAGAAATTATAGGTGTTTATTGAGTTGACTATTATCAATTGCTTTAGTTCACATGAGATCAAATTCTTCAAGTGTACCTACAAGAACCCAGAGCTGTGTTTGTTAAATGTGGCAGTTTGGTTAAATGGTTGCACTTCTACTACCCTGGCTCGTGAATCTGGGGGAGAACTGATACAGGCTTTATGAAACTCCCATGGCAAATTAATCTTCTGACATGCACATGTTGGTGCATTTTGGTTGTTGCTCATCTTAAGCAGTTTATGTTCTGTTTCCCCAGCTATTTAATTGAGGTTTAACAGAATCTTAAGAAAAAAATGGAAAAATAGAAAAGGAAGAAAACATTTTCATAATAAAGAAACCAGATTTGCAGTGAAAGAGGATGTTCTTTGTTTAAACAAAGCTCTTTTTTTTCACTTTAAGGAGGGATAGTTTAGATTAACACTCAATATATATTCAAACGATTGCATTTTTCGTATGATTACAGTAGGAATAGAATGTTTGTGCTATGTATGGCTTGTAAACAATTCTAATGGTCTTAGCACAAGTTGTGTTCTGTCAGTGCTAAACAGGACACACTGCCTGCTATACCAGAACAGTCTCATGGCAGTCTGGTGTCCTGAAATGCCTAGCTGGGACATCAGATGGACAGCAGAAACTGATGGAGCCTAGGATTATAAAGGGATTTAGTGTTAGAGACTGGAATGGCAACTCCTAATTTCATATTCCTACATCAATTCGAAGGCCATGTCTAGGGCGCCTTCTAAAAATTTCTTAGTTGTTTTCACAAGAAGCTTCGAACCCATCCTGGAAGGTTCTGGGGACAAACTCAAGGTTGGGGGAGCCTACTAGCACAATCTGAAGATTACCTGTAGAAATTGGCTGGGATTTAAAAAGTGACAAAAACCCTGGTGATAACAGACATTTTATGTACCCAAACCTTTGTCCTTACTCACAACCAGTTAGAAAGACATCACATGGCAATGATTGACACTTTTATTATGTAAAAGTGGATTAGCACAAAGTTTTCTTTGTAAGCCTAAATATTTTAGAGCAACACACTTTTATTATTTAAGGAAGCTCCTAGTCTAGAAGAGTTTGAAGAAGGTGCCCCAAAAATTAGGTTAAATGAAGCTAAAGGCAACCTCTGCTATGTTCTGACACCTCAGCGTTTATAGGCAACTTGTGATACTGGGGTCTGACTAGTGAGTTTGAAAGTTTGAACTTGACATCACAGAGCAAAGCAATCTGAATTCATGTTGTGCACTGAAACCAGAATTTATGATTCTAATCTTATGGTATTCACCTCTTTTTTTTTGTCTCAGTTTAATTTGGAGAACTTGGTGTGAGTAAGAAGTAACCAATCAAAATCTAACAGGTTTATGCTTTCATCCTCTGCCTTCATTTCTTAAATTCCTATAATATCCCCTAGGTCTTTTCTGAGATAACTGAATCCTAAAAACCATTCTAGGGATCCAGACTGGAGATGAGAAACTATTCTTTCACTTAAGTGAGCTGGCATTGGTGATGAGTGACAAAATATAAAATACATTCACAATAATGTTACAAATAGTTAGGAAAGCTCTTTTCCCCTTTCACTTTTAGCACTCTGTAGTTAATTTAGAGGTGAAAAAGCCTAATCTAAAGCTCCATGTTGTCCCATGTTGCCATCAATGCTTTCTTTAACCTTGTAGAGTAGCCTTCATAAAACAGCAGAACTAATATAATGAGGTGGTAAGAGTTGAATTTACACTTATTTTCTGGTATATAAGCACATGCAGCTTTTTTACATTTCATACTTACTGGGCTTAACAATTGCAATATTTTGTTTTTTCATGAACAAGAACAAGTCAAGGGAATGCTTCTTTCTTCTCCTCATGATGCTCCCAGCGTGTACATATTTATAGCAATAAAATAAAAATTATGTGGGAAGCCATGCTAGCTCTAGAAATCCAAGTGAATTAATTGGCCACATATTTGAAGGGATTGAAGTTTTCTCTTCAACAGTTTCTCTAAACCATTAGTGCATGGATGTTTTTACCAGGAGAAGATTTTTATTAGGGAAAGTTCACACAAGTGTGTCTGAAACTCATTGACATATGTCCTTCAAAATCGCTTCAATTTTCCTTGTCTGAAAGATATTTTCCCAGTGCATGCTAAATTGCTGCAGATAAATATTTCTCTTGAGTCACTTCATTTTTATCTTTGCTTTCACTCTGCTCAAGAAAATGAAATAAGGCTGACTCATAGAATCTATATCCTCCTGACACAATTAAATCAGAAAAGCAGGCTTAGAGGTGAGGAAAAAGGGGGGATTATCTGGGACTTCAGTCGAGGCAAGTTATCAAATAGTAACTAGGACATGGGAACAGGATAGTTAATAACTGTGATGCAGCCATTCCCTATTTGCCAGTTTAATGCCACCTGTGGCTTTCCATTTTCTTAGCACTGCATCTGTGGTTCAAGGAGAACACAGCGTAGGACTGCATCCAGCACAATAAACCTTGCAATGTTTTTTTCCTATAAAGTGACATCAAAGTTGACTGGAGTTACCAGAAACTCATGAGGTTGTATTTTCTGTATAATATATGCTCAAAACAAAAACATAAGTATTAATAGTCAACTAATACTTGGAATTTGTCAGACTAGGGAACAAAATGTCCCCTAAAGAATATATCACAAAGCGAGCCACGTGAGCCTGCTGCAGGATGGTGCTGTTGTGAAAGGAATGCAAACACATCAGTGCACAGGACCTCAAACCCAGATTGTCACCTCCTTCTAATCCTGACCTGACTGCATGTGTCTTCACAAATCATTTCACCTCCATTCCTACCACTCTGGTCACATTGCCTACAGAGGCTGTAAATTTTTTTTAAAGCGAAGGAGCTTATTAAAAGGAAGATGTACATTTTCTGTAAATTTTAATAGAAAGACAAGTAGCTGATGAAGCTGTCACCACTGATGGGAAATAACTACTTTATGGTGACAAACTACAGAGAGGGTGAAGTGAGAACAGAGCCAAGAGAAGACCTGAAAGGAATGACAAGTGCTTATCTTTGACATCATGCCTTCAATTTAATGAATCTGCTTACAAGATTCTATTTCAAAATGCACTTGTATGAATTATGAGAATGATGCTGCAGTTTCAGGTTGGATCAGTTGCAGAGCAGTGTTGCTCAAAACACAGGAAAATGATGGGAGCTGGATGCTCTGTGAGCCTGGTATTCATCAAGGCTAACAGCAGTCTTTCTTGCTTATTACCAGCTCTGCTCCGTCTGACTACCTTCTAGCTTGCAAGTTACATAAATGGGAATCCTGGACTTGCAACCAGAATCCTCAGATCCATTCATTTTTGTTAAACTTTAATTTCATTCTTTCATCCTAGTTGTTTTTTAGCAGGCAACAAAGTCTCTCGTTTTGCCTGCACTTACAACTATCAGTAAAAACCTTTCAGAAATTTCTCTGTATTTGAGTGTTTCAACAATGTATGCAATGCTAATATTCTCCCCTTAATTGGTGCAAGCTAAGTCATTAGAGAGAGATTTAAAACTGTATAAAACACATCAAGCTCCTGGTACAACAGATTTCAAAAAAACTCAACAAATGAACAGTTTTGTTGTTTACATGCATGTACCAGTATGAACATAGGTTCCTTGACGTCTTACTTCTTCCGAGAATATGATGGATGCACTAAGGGCTATAGGTGCACTCCAAGGGAACACTAGGGTAAGTAAAGGTAGGAATCACAGGTTATTGTGTGGTACTCTTAGGTATTTTCACTGATAACCTGGCTAAAAAATCAAAGGTCACTGTTACTCAGCTAGTAAACAATATCAAATGGGAACAAAGAACTGGAACTGAAATCAACCCTGACTTTCAGCCCCAACTGGAGCAGAAAGAAAATTCAATCCATCACAACTAAAAAGAATTATCCATAGTTAAAGTTAAGCAAAATGTAAGTGTATATGTGAAAACTATTGTGTTACATACAAAAGGTACTGTCTGTACAACCCTCAAATTATCAACCTACTATATGAAGAATTAACCCTTAGTCAGTGATGGTTCTATGTCCTACTTTTGCATGCTGCAACATCAATAGGGTGGCAATACTTTATTAAGGGTCCTGACATGAATCTAACTTCCATCAGGTAAAACTAACCTCTGGCTTCTGAGACATACTTAGGGTGCAGGTCCTCAAAGTATCTGCCCCTGGGGCTCTCTTGTTGTCTCCCCAGAACTGACAATGCCATCTATCTAGAAACTGTGCCTACAACCTTGTCCAGTTGCATGGCAGATGCAGATGTTTAGATGTAAAAATGTACAGTGCATTAATTTTATTTAAAATCCTTTTATCCATAAAGAAACATGTTTCTTTTCAAAGAAGTCAAAAAGAGAAAGTCGTCAAATTTGTGTAATTTTTATGACAGCCAAGCAGCTGTTGGTATGCTTGGTACAGCTCCAGCAATATTTCTAAACTTCAAGTAAAACTGGCTAAATCCTACTTTTAGTGCATATGGACTTCGAAGCCTGAGAAATTCTAGCAAGATGCCTAATGTTTCAAGCCTTGCTCACTTGTAACTAGTGAGCGTTAGACACAACCATCACAAATCATTTACTACAGACAAAAACTTGACATTGACAAAGTTGCTAAGTGTTGCTTCAACAAAAGTATACATCCAAAAAAGTTTTGTAATAAAAATAAATTCAGAATTTATCATAAATGCTCGATGGCTAGATCATACATCACATGAAACTTTACAATATTTTAGGATCCAGCAGTTCTCAGCTCCCAAATCAGACTGAAAACCCCATCCACATCTTGACTGCCTTCACACCAATTTGAAAGAAAAGTCCCAGTTTTGGAAATAAGCTGAAGAGTCAGGGTGTATCAGACCCTTCTGCTTGGCAGTCTGTAACAGCTGTGCTATCTCTGCCTGACAGTGCGTTGTGACAAGTAGGCTCTTCTATCAAGAATTACATCCAAACCCCTTAATGGGTTTGTCTCCAGTGTGCCTTGTTACGTGCCATAGCATTTGGGGTCGTATTATCCCTCTCTACCAGGGCAGCCAACATCAGAACAGCAGCACCTTATGCTTGTTAAACCCTGCCCTGCACCCCCAGGCCCTGGTCACATCCACTTTTCTTTTCAGAGCAATTCCAAACCGGATTACTGCTGTCAGTATTCCTGGTGAGCTCTCTATTTCAAGAAAGGATTTTAAAAATTCAGTTACTGCAATTCCTTCACCAAATGCAAATTTACAAAGAATTATTGTTCCCAAATACACATGCAGCTCTCAAACACCAGAGAGCAGATACACTGGAGTCTGACATACCACAGAGAAATACTCCATAAAATAGTAGTTTTGCAGAACAAATAGGAATTAAGCAGTCATTAAGAATAATTTAAATATTCTTTCAAGAATAATTTCAATATTCTTCCATCTTCTACCTGAAGAAGATTTTAAATTAATGACTGGATTCATTAAAGAATAAATCAAGTAAGTTTGATATCAGAAATGGAGCCTAACTATTATTTTGGAAATAAAATTGAAATAGACTAAAATCCTGCCCTTATTTGACACAACAGCAAAGTTCCCATTGTGGTTTAAAATCAACAGACTACGTTCTACTTTTAATAATCAGGACAAGAGGGTATAAATAATGGGATTTCAGTAGAATTGTTAGGGATTTATCAGTGTTAATCAGAGAAGAATTTGGCTTAAGAGCTCCACACTACTTTGGAGAATACCTACATTTAACATTCTTAATATTTTCTTTTTGCATGCTTCGATGCAGCTCCAGCAGTGTCTTCAGATCAGCAGAATGAAAATTGTTAACAGGATTTTAATGCATCATGAATAACAAAACAGAAACCCTCTTTTTTTTGTACACTCGGTATTAATATGGATGCTGTTACTGTTCATTTTCTTATCTCATTGCTGTTTCCAGTAAATTGTTCTTATCTCAAGGCGTGCTCTTTACCTTTTTTGTCTCCAGTTCTCCTCTCCAGCCACCCACAGTGGGGAAGGGAGGGCACAGGCAGGGAGTGAGAGAGCATCCCATGATTTGGAGTGTTTCATTGGGAACCCTAATTTGGGAAATACCATTCCTAAATCACAACAACCTGGAATCTGGAAACAAAAATGTGATGAAATATGTATTTGGATTCATTTCGCCCAGTCGTAAAGAGTTAGGAAAAACAAAATGGAAAGAAAATGGTCATAGCAAGGAGCAAAAAGGAGAGGCAGTTTGGCTCCATCTGAGAAGTGGAGGAAATCTGGCATGAAAAAAAAGGATACTCAAAAAGAGGTAACTTCAAACATAGGCAATGTGGTGTCCAGAAATCAGTTTGTAGCAATGCGTCCTAGTAGCCCAACCAAAAATATTACTTCTGCTTCAAATATTGTGTAAGATTTAATTTCAATCAGCAGATATATGGTAATAAATCCATATTTCTAGAAGGCTGCAGATCCGAATGACAGGGATGAGGAGGAGTATCTGCTTCTGCGGTGACATTAACACGAACATGCCTGCCTTTGTCTATTCCTTCCTCCGCTTTCTAAAGCATTCATCTTCCTTGTAAAATGATCTTAAAGCTTACTTTTCCCCCTTAATTTGAATCTTTTTTTCTTCAAGAAGAGTGTTCAGTCTTCAATGTCTGAGTCACTCTTTATCCTCGATAATTCTTGTCGGTCCCTTCCAACTCAGGATATTCTATGATTCTATGGTTTTAGACAAAATATTTAGATGGTCTCAGAGCTTTCTCAGAAAGCTACACAGCAGAGCTGGGTGTCCTTGCACATCTCCCCGATCTATGATCGGTATTTTCTTTCAGTTACCCAGGTGGGAAACGTTTGTAGGGAGTGTTGATATCTTCAGCTAATTTTAGTCATACAGCTTGGGAGAGACAGGATCTTTCAGCATATCAACCTGTTTCCCATCCTGAAAAAATGTTTCCTGCTTGTGTTTTAGACCAGAAGAACAACTTCTGCCTCATCCCCAGACCTCATCTGTGGGTTGAGGGTTTTTTCCCAAGCTACAATAATTTATTTTTAAAAATGCTTTTCCTATATTCTTAGACCATCATAGTAACGACAGCTTGTTACTACTACTGTAAGAGCAGTAGCAAGAGGTTCTGACTCCAAAATAACTGCAGAGGGCAGCATTAATTCAGTATTTAAACCTCACAGTGACAGGGAAGATCAATGTCCCTTGAAAATCCCAAATAATATTTTATATGTAAAAAACCCAGGGCTTTGATAAGAAACTTCAGCATGTATTGCCAAGAGCAAATATGAGATGATTTTGTGATACACAATTTCTTGAAAAAGTATGTAGTTACAGTACATTACATTTTTCAGATTCTGAATAGATTGAATAGTGTGCTCTGTAAGAACCTATTTTGTTTATGCTTTATAATAATATTTACAATACAGTAGTATTCACCAACATCTTTTTACAGTATTAATAAAATCACAAAAGAAAGATTGGCAGGAAAACAAATTTGACACAATTCTTGTTTGTACCTTGTGGATTTAAAGTTAATAAGACTTACTACAACTAGGAACTAATGCATTTTGATGTGATGTTTATTTACATGGATATCCAATTTTAAGTAGCAGTGAAGTTATTGTTCTCTTTGCAACTCCTCAGACTATAAGACATTTTTTCAGGGCACAAGGCAAACTTGAATCTTTGGTTACGCATAGGTAGTCTTGTAAGAACACACTCCTTGGGAGAGAGTTCAAAATATGCTTCCCCTTTGTCTTTGAAATAAAACACAGAATTTTTTTTCTCATTTTCTAGTGTTCATCCCAGAGCTCACTAACAACGTTTTCTCCCAGGTCTCAAAATAATGTGGGAGCTTATCAGCAAACTTCCAGTGCAGAAGAGAAGAAATCATGCACCTCCCCTTCAAATAGGCACCTGCTGGATTTCTCAGTCTTGTTCAGCAGACCATTACTTTTCTAGGAGTCTTTCCAGAGTCCTACTGTACTTTGGAGAACTCATCCAACAAACCTTCCTTTCTGGTTGTCTGGCATTGTTCATTCAGTTTAATGTGACCTTCACTTCTCCCTTTCATTACTGCCTGACCCTTCATGCAGACCGGGTATTCTCTGGTTATTAGCATTAGAATATGCAGTTGCACATTTTTCAGGGCCATGCCTATGTGAATTTGATCTTCAATTTCAGTAAAACAAAATGCTTCTGCTTCTGTACACACAGAGGTTGGTGTGTGTTGTGGGCCACCTGGAAATGCTCTGAAGCTCACTCCTTTGGTTGCTCCTCTGATTACTCATCTCTGTGGATTCAGAGCACAAAAGTCTGAAGGGAAACCATCCTTTTTTCTGAGCATGCTTCACAACAGCTACTTGCAGCTGCCACACCTGCTCGACTTTTAAATTTTTCACTGAGATATTTAAATTTTAGTTTATGTCTTCCGTTTGAAAAATCAGAAAGGAGACACTGAATCTTGCCACTAAACTACAGTTTAGAAAACATAAACTGCACCAAGATAGATAGGTCTTCTCTTTGCGAGGAAGGATTCCAGTCTTCTGTGTTACACTTGCAGAACAAATTGTGCTGTCTTTAGCCTCTGAGAATATTTATTTAAAATTTATGGCCCTCACCCATCTGCCTTTCCTAGTTCATGGTGTGTGTGTGTAGGGAGAAATTCCTCCTAACATTTATTTTAAAAGAAAAGTTCACAATTTACAATAGATGTTAATGCGAGGTTTTATTTGGAATTTATTTTATTAAAAGGCTCCACAGATGCAAGGAGATGCTAACAGCCTGCTGCCATAGTAATATGTCCTCCAGCCTAAATAATATGTCTAACCATGCCAGAACAGCCAGCAGCATGTCGACTAAAACTGCTTCAGCCTGCACACTGTGTAGACACTGATTACACTGGGGCATGAAGATAAGAATGGGAATGGATTTAAATGGCAGCCAGAAACTTTATTATCATATCACTGGGAAAGAAGATACAGCTTCTCTACTTTCCAAACTTGCCGCATATCAACTACTAAAGTGTGACCAACATGGAAATTAAAATAATATATATAACATTACTATGACATTTGTTGTGGTTTTTAAAGCCTTTAGTCACAATGCATATTGGAATAGTTTTTAAGGTTTGAGAGGTTTAACTTTATGGTTTCTAATAGCCTGTAAGTCTGGTTGGATTCTTGATGTGAGAGTTAGGGAACTTCTTATCAATGTAGTATGTATCTAGACCACATGTATGCAAAGAAAGGTTATGTGATTCATGTTAACAGCATAACAGCAGCACCAAACTGCTGGGTGTTTGTGTTAGGTTTGCATGTGTTGCAAACCAGGTAATTAATGTATTTCAACACCAAGAGTTCTTACAGACATTTCAGGTGCCTTCATATTTACTATTTGATGACAATACTGATCCTGATGACATTACAATGAAGATTTAAGTGAAATTTTTTTCAATAGAAAAAGATATATTCTGTGTTTCTCTAGGTAAAACCCAATATTTGTACATTAAAAAGTGATTAGATGGATTGTGGATTCAAACCTGCAAATTTGAAGTTTTTACTCTGATGAAGGAATGACTCTTTTGCTAAGGGCAGGTGCCTGCTGTTCATTTGGTCCATTCTCCACAATCCAGATAGACTGTAAGCATAGTAACACTGTTAGGATAATGTTATCACCATAATGTTGTAACAAAATGATATTGCAATGTTATAAGAAGGAATGTTAAAATATGTCTAGTTATTTTTACTGTACAGTAGTTTCTGAAATTATTTTACCCAGTTTCATGTGACTGCTTCAAGAGATGAACCTAATTAAGGACTAGCTGATTAAAAAGCTGACATAACTTGTAGCCAGAAGGAGCACCATTCTCCAGCTTCCCTGGCAATCCGTTCTGTGATGGGTTGACCCTGGCTGGACTCCAGGTTTCTAGCAAAGCCATTCTATCTCTTGCCTCCTTGGATGGACAGGGGAGGGAAAATATAATGAAAGGCTCTTGGGCTGAGATAAGGACAGGGAGAAATCACTCACCAGTTACTGTCACAAGCCAAACACACTCGACTTGGGGAAATTAGTTTAATTTATTGCCAATCAAATCAGAGTAGGATAATGAGAAAAAAACCAAATCTTAAGCCCCCTTCACCCTACATCTCCCTTCTTTCCTGTCACATCTTGGCTGCCGAGTTCTATTCCTCCTTCCTGTCGGTGACACAAGGGACTGGGGAATGGGGGCTGCAGCGAGTTCATCAGACGTCGTGTCTGCCACTCCTTCCTCCTCAGGGGCAGGATTCTTCACACCCTTCCCTTGCTTCAGAATGGGGTCCTCCACAAACTTCTCCAATGCTTTCCCAAGAGCTGTAGTTCTTCACAAACTGTGTGTGCTCCCGTTCCTTCAGGAACAGGCTGCTCCAATGTGGCTCCTCTCTGCACAGGTCCACAGATCCTACCTGGAGGCTGCCACAGTGTGGGCTTCCCAGAGGGTCACAACCTCCTCCAGGCTCCAGAATGGTGTCCTCCATGGGCTGCAGGGGCACAACTGCCTCACCATGATCTTCACCACAGGTTGCAGAGGAATCTCTGCTCCATCACCAGGAATATCTCCTTTCCCTCCCTCATCAGTGACCTTTGTGTCTGCAGAGCTGTTTCTCTCATATATGCTCACTTCTATCTCTGGTTGTATTTGCTATTTAGCAGCAACAATTTCCTCTTTCTTAAATCTGTTATCCCAAAAATGCCACCACTGTTGCTGATTGGCTCAGCTTTGGATGACAGTGGGTCTGTCTTGGAGCTGACTGGCATTGGCTCAGTTGGACTTGGGGGAACCTTCTGGCAGCTTCTCACAAAAACCCCTCCTGTGGCTATTCTGCTACCAAAACCTTGCCATGCAAACCCTACTTGTAGGGTTTTAGTAGCTCGTACTTCAGAAATTTCCCTCTCTGGTGCTCCCCTGACCCGACCAGGCTGAGGCCACTGGGGCTGTGGGAGCACCAGGTGAAACCTCACTGGGCCAGATCTATTGTTACAACCCATCCTAAAGAGGGGGGTAACCCAGGCTCTTGTTAATAGATCCCTTGGGGCAGGTTAGAGTGAAAAGACTCTGAGTGACGGTGTGTGTAAATATACATACGTAGGGTTTATTTTAGAACAGTTTGGTTGCACTGGAGAACAGGTATGTAGACACTTTATTGTTATTATATATGCTATAATATAAAAGCATAAAAATATAACTTAAGAAAATATGTAAGAAAGAGAAGGAAAGGATAAGGGTAGAAAGGTCTCACTACCCATAGGTCTCACGACAAGACTTGGTTGTTGCAATTTCAATGTCTGCTGGTCAAAGTGATGGCTGCAGACAGGATCTATCAGGTGATGAAGAAAATCCCCAGAACACAAGCTCTGCTGGGTTTATATTGACTCAGGTTCAGGTGGGAACGCCCAAATACATTCCCTAGGGCAGGGAGTTTCAACTGGATGATGTAATGTTGTGGATCATGGGGACACCTGGATCATGGGACACTTGGGGAATCTTTGACACCTTCTAAGACAATTCAATGCAGTTGAGTCAATTATGGCCCATGAGCAGAGCTGAATACCTTCAGCCTGCTGTGTGAATGTCCAGGTACTTCCCCCACAGGAGAGTTATCACAGCTGAGTTCACCTGAGTAAGGACAAGGAGATGGTACCTGCCTCACGGGGTTTGCCTCTTTCCTCATCTCCTTCAACACCCAGCTGCAGCCTGAGGTGTCGGCTGTGCTCACCTTCTGCACTGGGACAGGTACTTTGCACATTGGCAGCTCACCCCCTGAATGTTTGAGCCATTGGTACCTCAGTCTCTCTTCCAGTACCACTTGTGAACACGTTCTTCTCCCTAGATCTGGGATAATTGTACAGTAGTGTCCCCTTTACATTATCTCATATTCCCGTCACAGTCCAAATTCCAGTTAGCAGGCACATTTGGGGAGGGGTGAGCTTCGGTGGTTGCAGATGGACAGCTGTTTCTTTGCAGTTTGCTAGAGTGGGCAAAGGTTCTTTGATGATTTTAGCAGTGTTTAAGCCATTAACCATTTCAGTCTCTCACACCTATCTGAGGGGTGTAGCATATGTAGCTATTCAGAATCTTATTATCTGAGATGTATTGTCCCAGTAATCCAGCTACAAGTGAAGGAATAAAAGGCTCCGGAGCATGCATCAAAAAAGAGGTGGTATTTTAAAGCAATTTTGTCAGTAAATTAATCTGTAGCCATGGTGCTAATGGAGCGTGTGTCACACTGATAAGCTGCAGTGGAGCAGGAGCAGCGTGCGGGGTCACGGTGCTGGTTAATGAGTCAGTCGGAGGCACAGCCGCAGCACAGATGCGTGGGGAGAGTCTGACTTCTCCATTGCTGGAAGAGGAACACACATACTATGTTTTATCAAACAACGAATATGAGCCTTGTTCTGCTCCAAAACCTACTCTGTGAGATAACACAGTGAAGCCTGTAAATAATTTCCCTTGTGGCACGACTGGGTGCCTTGCTATTACCATTGCAATGAGACAAACCTTTTGTTGATGAGGGTACAGTCACACATCGTACATTTCTCTGTGGTTCAATTCACCTCCCTCAACTCTATTGGCAAGATAAGCTCAGAGGCTTTCAGAAGGGCTGGAAGGTCTGTGTACACCTTGGAGATGAAATAAAATCATAGACTCATTTAGGTTGGAAAAGGTCTCTAAGATAAGAAAATCTAACCATTAAGGCAACACTGCCGTGTTCACCACTAAAACATGTCCCTAAATGCTACATCTCTTAAATACCACCAGGAACACTGACTCTACCCTAGGCAGCCTGTCTCAATGCTCTCAACTCTTTTTGTGAAGAAATTTTTCCTAATGTCCGAACCTCCCCTGGTGCAACTTGAGGCCATTTCCTTTTGTCCTGTCACTTGTTACTTGGGAGAAGAGACTGACTCCTGCCTGGCTACACCCTCCTTTCAGGTGGTTGTAGAGTGAGGAGGCTCCCCCTGAATCTCATTTTCTCCAGGCTAAACACCCCCTGCTTCCTCAGCCGCTCCTCATGAGACTTGTGCTCCAGACCCTTCCCCAGCTCCATTGCCCTGCTCTGGACCTGCTCCACCACCTCGGTGACTTGCTTGTAGTGAGCAAGTCAGAACCGAACACAGGGTTTGAGGTGTGGCCTCGCCACTGTGGAGTGCAGGGGGATTTCAGCATCACCTGTGTCAAACAGGCCTTTTAGGGTGCTCTTGCTGCACTTCACATGCACTTATCACACATTAGGTAGGGGAAGAACCCGAAGCACTGCCAAGCTGTACCCAGTCATGCTTCCTCTCCTTGCTTTATAATAAACCTGCAAATAGTTTGCAATCTTACTATTGCAGGCTTGAAGGAAATATGCTAAGCTGGAAAAGGGGCAGATTGCTTTAGTTCAGTGGTTACTGGATGGATTTTCAGCAAAAAAATAAATTATTAGAAACTTAAGAAGTATGTTTGCTTCTGTCAACATCATTTCTCTCTTCTGGAAGTCTCTCCCCTTCTCTTCCTCCTGTTACTTTATTTAAACAGGACGGAGCATGACAAAACCGCAGGAATCTGTAATTCCTAGAGCATTTTTCATGCCTGCATTACCTGCTATGAAGTAATGATTTTCAATATATTTTAGCCAATTTTTTCTCAGGTATAAGTGATCTATCCAAAGATGTCAAAGAGCTCCTAGGCCTTTTCAATGTGTATTTTAGCTATTAGGCTATTCTTTTCTGGATAGAGTAGGTCCAGTTATTTAAAGTGAGTGTCTATGACACCAGAAAGCATCAGGATGGCATTAAATCCAGAAGATTTTGGAAAAAGAAATATATACCAGAAAGTCAATTTAGCAATGAGTCATCAGCAGTCTTCTGAAATGGACCCTCACAATTTGCTGTTTTATGTAGAAATTAGTTCTTTTTGAAATGCAAAACAGGTAATTTTCATCTGTTGTGCAACTTCCGAATTGCTATGCAGAAGATAAATTAATAAATCTGTAATAAAGAGTGTTAGTACCTAGTATTTCAAATGACTGCACTAATGCTCTTTAAATGCCATTGGTACAGAGGGCTAGTTAAATACATGTTTGCAGGTACCATATTGTTAAAGAGAGATGGAATGGAAATATTTCATAATTGTAAAGGTGAGACAATAATGCTGCCGCTTAGGAGTGCCAGGTGGCCCCATGGGCATTGGTTTAAATGTTGGTTAAATGCATAGAGAAGGGAAATGGAATGCCTGTCTTGACAGAAATGAAAAATAAATATCATTTGGAAAGGGGAGGAAACAATCACAATGACAACAAACTCATATAAACACACCCAGCATCTTGAAACAACCCTAATGCAGGCCCTTAATGTCTCATGGTTGTTTTGCTGCTGTGCTATCAGATCAATCACTTTGCACAGAGGGTCACTTCAGATGTGATGCAGCATGTCAGGGTGTGATGCAGCATCACAGATGCAACAAGCCAGAGCAGAGAGAGCAATATCAACACAAGAACAGAAAAGTGCCCTCCAAAGTGATTCTGAAATGTGGGTGTTTCATGTTGCTTCCTTTGAGCTTGTAGACCATGAGGGAGGGGGAGCAAAACATTTAAGATGTAGCTCTCACTTGCTAACACATAATGACATCTCTGCTACCAAAGGAGGAACTTCTGAAGAGTTTAAATGGTGACCTGTGGTACTGGATAGCACCACAGATGGGAAGTTCAGAGAGGACTATGACACAGTTTAGCTCTGTAGAGTCAAACTCCAAAGATCTAAGATAAATTAGGACCTTTTCCAAGTTTTTATTTCTTGGTTTCAGGAAATTAACTTTGGATTTTTTTATAGACACTGAAGGAGATTGTATTTCATATATACATATAATTGGTAACAGGAGAGAATTTCCAGATTTATAGCCCTTGAGCAGCATGGTAGGCTATAATCAGGATCCTTGCTGGTGGCTGATAGCTTTATCTCTGTCATCCTCCAGCTATCTGATAAACAGCCTACATTTGCCTGATCAGCTGGTATGGCAACAAAATGCAGCATTTATGTTCATTCACTCTAGCAGGTGCTTCTATGAAATATCCATATAACTGCAGTTGTCAGTGGTAAATTGCTGTCATCCAGCAGTAAAAATATCCAGGAACACAAAGGACAAGCCAAATAATCTTGTTATTTTCATAATTTTCATTGCCAAAACAAGCAGTAGGATCCAATTGTTGCAGTTATTGAAAGAAAATGAAAAACCACCAAAATGTAAAATAGGAAAAGTGAACCCATTTAGTGTGCCCACTACACCACAAATTAGGATTCTTGTTATGGGCGTTACTGATGATATTAAGACTTCAGGCAATGGCAAAGCACCACCATCGTAATGTTTTAAAATTCTCCATGACGTGGAGAATTCCCTTTATTAATAAATGCTTGATAACAAATATTTTAGCCAAGCTATAGATGAATATAGGCACAAAGGACTATTAATTGAATTTGACAGTAGAGGTAATCTGGGTAGGAGGAAGCACTGTGAGAGCAGAAGTAAGTCCAGTTGCCTAGTCAAGAGAGACAGGCATGTGTGACATACGGCAATGCCTGAGAGCTTTGAAAACTCCTGAATAGGTGTCACCCTTAGCAGGAATTTACAGCCCCTAAGCAGCCCAAAATCAATATAAAATGTTGAGGAAAAGAGACCATCATTTCCCCACTCTGCATGCAGCGTGCTGAGCATTTATTGGGAAATAGCAACGTGTAGATCACTGATCTGGTGGATTACTCTGGGATCACATCATCAGCGTGGCAGTGGTCACTCTGGGAACGTGATTTTCAAACACACTCTTGTGCTTTGCTGGCTGCAGACGCACCAGTGCAAGGGGAAAGAAAGCTACGAGAGCTCTAATGCACGTACACAAAAGCGCAGTGACAGCAGCAGGCTCCACAGCAGCAGCAGGAGGCTGCCGTTCATCCATCTGGGCTCTCCAGACTACCAGTCATCCTGCTAATGATTATTCCCCAGGAAGGATGGGGCACAGGGCAGGTGGGGCAATGGTGCTGTGGATGTTGCTGCCACCACCTTCATGTCTTTTCACTGGCAGCTGCAAGAGCATCACAGAAGAATATCCTTGGCAGGCTAACCTGGCCTTTGGACGCTCTCCCCTCTTCAACAAATAAAAGGATTCTCTCCATAATAATTTTGCATGTAGCTGGTTGCCAGGTGCCTCACGAGGACTAACTCCGGTGAGAGTGCTTCTGCTGGCTGGATAGAGCTGACACGGGACTGAAACCTCAGAATGCCTTCACTGCTGTCCTCAACACACTGCCACACTCCAGAGAAACTTGGCATAGTTCTCGTGGTGGTGGCTGCTGCTGCTGATTCTCCCAGGCTCCTCTTGCTGAGTGTGGTAAGAAACACGGGGGCTACAGATGGTGTTGTTTGCCTTTCCCAGACCATTTTTGTAGATGATGTCAACAAGATTAAACAACAACAGCCCCAGTGGCTTGGTGTTTATGATTTTTGATGGAAAAAAAAAATTGGCAGGCAAGTGGTGGCTATGAACTGTCACAAACACCAAATTTGTATCTGTCTTAGCCAATAAATGATGGTGGTGAGTCACAAAATTCCAGTTCCAATATCTATCCTACAATGACAGATAATCCAGGGTTGAATCAAAACACAGATGGGTTCATATTACAAGTCTGCTGCTGGTAGGTCTCTGAGCCAAGAAACTCACATCTCATATAAATGCCACAGGTGATAGGTATGGTATATACAAATGGTTTCAGAGCCTCGAGTCATTCCCAGCTCACTTCCTTGAATTCCATTTATAATTTCAAACCTATGAGTCCTCCAGCAAAAACAAGCTGACAATGTTAGAGGCAGATGCCAGGATTTTTTAAAATCCAGTTTCATGAATGACAGCAACCCAAATGCAGCTACTGCTGAGATTGGGATTAAAATAATCTCCTCAATCTACCCTAAACCCTCATCCTCTAGAGACTTTAGTCCTCCTGAAGTTCAATACCATTTCAATAGAATACAATCCTATATGACAAAAACACAGAGTACAGCACCCCTTTTCTCTCCTCTGGATATCAGCACAATGTTTCTCCTTGCCTGGGCTATTGTGGACAGCTTCTTTCTCCTCATAGGCCTTATATACCAAGTTTATATATAATTATTGAAAAAAGGAGCACAAAATTCAATAAAAGTTAACCTGACCTGCTACTAGCCCTATGAAAATATTTTTGTACAAGTAAAATCTTCAGAAAATGTTAAAGAACTGTAAAAGGTAAGTTAAAAATTAAAAACAAACCCACAAAGGGAGGAAAATTAATTTCTGGAGACTTTGATCTCTGTCTAAACAAAACAGAAATGAACAGAAGACCAGAATCAGAGCATATCCAAGCTCAAAGCACATCAAAACTAATGGTAGTGACTAACAGGAATGAAATTAAAGATTATTCATAAAATTAATTAATGAGATGCATAAGGCAGACTGAGTTAATTGTTGCAATACATTTGTTTTAATACAAATAAAGCCACTGGATTGGGACTTTCCCCATGTTCAGTTTGTTGTATTCCAGATTGCAATTTATTTTTGATAAACTTGGAGACACATGTCTGGGAGTAGGGATTGTTAACCTGCCACATGGCTGAAATTGCTTTTGCTATTGCAATTTTATGGTGAATGCAAAAACGACAATAAGATTCTGTATATGTAATTGCTGAATTTATTATTCATAGTACTAGTTTTTAAAATACACAGAGGAGATGATAAATTTGCACTCATTTATCCATTATCCGAGAGACCCAGATTCATTCACTTTGAAGACAGTCGCAGAAACAAATAAGGAACAGCTATTTGCACAAAGTTTTGAATAAATAGACTTAATTAATTTGTATGCCAGGGGCTTGGGTCTTACACTGCTATTTATTCCTGTTATCTCATGGAAATACAGACTGCTGGTTGCCTGCCCCAGTTTTCACTTCCAGGTTTCACTTCTTCTGGTGCACCCAGTGAGGTTCTGGACTAGGAGACTTATCCTCCCAGGCTCTCTAACCAAACCAAGTGTCCAGACTGCAGTTCATGAGAAGTGACTCAGCAAATATATTGCCCAGCAGCAGATTACTCACGTGCTTTGGAAATCTATGTAATACTTGTTTTCAGATGAAAATACTTCTTGCTGTGAAATTTAAGTTTCTTCCTGTGTGCTCTGTGTATTATGTTCTGGGTATGAGCATGAAAGGTATATTTTTCAGACAGCTAAGCTGGTCTAAAACCATGCTGCTGCCAACGATCTCACAGTTTCCCTGGCCATGACTCTGTACTGCCATATGATGGTATAGCCGTATGAGCTTGACCATTTAACTAGCCTGACCGAACACAAATCCTTTTCTGCGTATAAAGTTTGCTTCCAGTCACTGCACAGCTAAATCAAGGTCTTTAATTGAAATAAGAGCAAGTGAGGGAACACAAGACCAAAGTGTGGGTGGGAACACCAGCATCTCCTTCCCCCATCTTGGTGGTACCATGTCTTTAGATTGGCAGGAAGGGAACAAGACTCCTACCTCCAGTTATGGTTTGTTTAGTAGAAGATGTTAAAGTTTGTTTAGTACCTGATGTTTTGCAACTGCAGCTAACATTGAAACTGTGTAAAATGAGACTGAAAGTTTGATGTTCAGTTAAAACTCTTACTTTCACAAATTTACTCTTCCTCACAGCCCTTTGCTGCATCAAATTTCATTCCTTTATTTCTCATCATATGAGACTGCCTTTTCATCTTTTCCACCCCTCAGATTCCTTCCATCCCGAATTACATCAATTAAATCACATTAGATTTACCTTAAAATAATTTAGTATCATTTAACACACTGTAGATTGAAATTCGTCTCTCACACGGTTCTGGTTTTGCAGTGCAAATTATCCTGGGAAATGTGGCAGAAAACTGCAGAAACTGGAAATCAAAAGCAGTTATTACAGAATCTGTGGTGAGTAATATCATGATAGTATGTGAAGGAAGCATAAAACCGAGCTGAAAATAAAGCACTAATCTGTCCCATGGGCTGAATGAACAGCCCATGGGCTGCAGTACTTGTGCCACACGTCAGAACAAATGTCTTCCATAAGAACATTATTTGACAGAACTTTGGAGGGCAAACCTTGTAACGGGTGCTCTAAGGCCAGTAAATTTTCACTCCACTGAGAAACAGCCTTCCAGAGAGGGTCACCACCTACTTTCTGTGAACCAGAGGACCAAGAGCTGAACGCTCCGTGCATGTCTGTGCTCAGACCCATTGAACCCCTCAGAACGATGTCTTAAAGGAGATGAAAAAGAACTGGGAAAGGGACTCCTCTGTATGCTATCTTACGGAAGATGAAAAAGAACTGGGGAGAGTCTGTCCCTGACAAAACCACTTGTGAACATGGCAGGTGGTTGCTTCTGGATGAACACTTACAGGATGAGAACTATGTTACTGGGTAAAGGCCAGGAGGGCAGCAAGAAAGGTTGCCACAGTTTAAGTGCAGGAAGCTCTTTGAGGGGAGTAGTGTGAGCCATGAGTGTTGCAACAGGAGTCCTGCCTGACCTCTCCAGTATTTCTTCTCATTACTGAGAGAGCATATGATTGATGCTAATGACTGAGCTGGCCCCATCCATGTCATTCTGCCTGTCTCTGCCAACAGATGTGAACAAAATTAGCAGCTGGTATTATTCTCTTGTATTGCCCCAGCTCTCGTTAATGAGGCAGTCTGAGTACAGCCCTTTTTTCCTGCTTCCCTGCCAGCCAACCCCTGGGCTGGGATAACAGCCCTTGCCTTTCTCTTGGCCACATGCTGTAGTTCTCTGTAATTTTGTTTCAAGGTCTTTAGAGACTAGGACTATTTAATTTGCTCCCTAACCTTTATATTTTGATTCCTGCTCTGGGGTTTTTGTTCATGTGTCAAGCTCATAAGAGAACATTATTTAAAAGGTGAAGTGTGAAAGCACCAGAGAGCTGCAATGGCACAATATGTTATTCTCCTTCAGTAATCGGAATAATTTTTTAGCTGCAAAGTCCAGGAGTGAGTTTCGAATTTGCCATGCTCCCTTTTAGCAGAAACCATCTTTCTCGAGCCCAGGCCAGTTACTGTTTGATGGCATTGAGGGTTGCTTTTGTAGCTAATGACTGGAGAGAAATTCCTGTTGTCTTTGGCCGCAGTTTAAATGACCAGGTGCCTCATTGTCACCAGGTTAAGTACAGGCAGCTTGGGTGCCAAGTCGGAACATCCACTTGTTTCATCCAAACACATCGTAACCATGCAGTTATCACAGAGCTATGACATATTTCAGGTATGTACTACACATGCTGATTTTTCCAGCATGGTCTGTTATTTCCAGAATTGGAAACAATAATTTTGTGTGTACCGATGAGTGGGAAAAACAGAAGTATGATTGTTTTATGTCATTTTTGGTAAGCAATATTTTTTTTTGTTTTCAGAGTTTAAGAATTCCAGAAATTATGTTGGGGCCAAAAAAATAAAAGAGACGTCCCTTCCATAGAAACATCCATAAGAATTGGTGTGGGTAACATATAGGAAGAGTAGGTAATTGTATTTTTATCTGCAAGAAATTGTAGTATTGTTCTGATAACTACTTGTGACACATTTGGAAATCAGCCATTCTTTCAATTATGTGCCAGGCAAGAAACAAAGATGGTAAACAGTATCAAAGGAAACTATCCCTGAATTTATGTCTCTCTGAAACCACTGGATACAGAGCCGGGAGAGTCCTGTCTTCTGTGTAGCCATTTTATAGCTTTGAAGACATGTGGTTATAATCTGTGCAAGCACACACAGATAAAAGAAGAAGGCAATGCAAGATCAGGTTCAGCATTTCCTCTTTCACAGGTAATGCATTGTCAGCTCTTGAATTAAACCAGCTTTCTATTAGTTGAAATTTTGTTTTCTTAAGTGTAATTGTAGGAGAAGGAGGCATAGATGTAACAAATTACATTAGTAGCTAAGTTAGTAGGGAATAAACAAATACCAGCTTACCATTGAGAACTTCTACACTTCCAGAGACAAGAAAAAATAATCAATTCATATGTTGAGATTTTTTATCTATAATAATGTTCATTAATCCTTTTTATAAAAATTCAATCTCTCATTAATTTTTTATATTAATAATAACGTATACACTTGGAATTGGAAATACTACTTAATTATTTCTCTTATGGTGACATAATAGTAATTACAAAACGTTGTTATTTGAAATCAAATTCTAAAGCTTTAGTTCCCTTTTTGTTACCACAAAAGATCAAGCTGGTGGTATTAGACATTTGTAATGCCAGTGGGACATGTTTACAGCTTGTATAACCAGCATGTTCCTGCTTTAAGTTGTCTGCTTTCATTTTTAGTATCAAAGAATCCTAGGCTTTTTCTGATACAGATTTATAGTCACAGACTTCCGCAAACATTCTTCTGAGAATAAGAATTTCTACTTTGGCATTTTGCTTTCTATCAAATTAGCTCAATAAGCACCAGAGGATTACTCACAGCAGACAAAAAAGCATTGTAAAGCATGGTTGAACACTTACCATTTTGCCCTGTCTACACCTTAAATACAAAATGTGAGCAGAAAGTTTTGTGCTTAGTTCAAGTAATCCAGAAAATAAACACAGACGCCAGGATGGAGAGGGGAAGGGAGTGTTATGAAATTTTTAACTTTTTGAACACATTAAATATTAATTCCAACAATTCTCTCTTATCTGCCTAGTCACCATGGAGTTACTAAGGCAAGTCCAAAGGACAAGTGGCAAAAACTGTAAAACGAAAATTATCATCTCCTATTATTTGCTGAGAGAGGTTCAACTTTATTAATAAAAGCTATTTATCTTTGAAGAAGATACGTGCCACTTATCTTCAATTTTAGTCATTCAGAAAGTGTAAATATTTTGCCATTTTGTAAGCAGTCAGTAATATTTCCATACCTCTTCCAAGCCACCTAACATTAGATACATTTTCAAACACTTTTTTCAATACAGAGAAATATTTGCCAGTTAGACCATAGCAATCTTTCTTCTATCTTACTATCTACTTCTCCCTCACTATCACGTAGAAATGTTGACTACCTGATACATTAAAGTTTTGCTTCACTGACTGGTATAATTAAAATACCATTGTGAGAGGGCTTAATTTGAAATGTCTCTGTGAGTTAAATTCATTGTGTATTCTCAGACTGAAAGTCACACTAAAGGATTTATTCTGTACAGATCTAGTCTGAAATTAATTCTATATTGAAAATACCTTGCGAGTGATTTATCTAGAGGAGTAGGATAATGTTCCTGCTTTGAGGTGGGTAATGTTTTTACTTTAAACCATAATACAAGATGGAAGTAGATAATTTATAACAGCTAAAATTCTAAATTTAATGCACAAACCTCATTATACTATTACTAAGCAGAGATGTCAAGAAAGTAATGGACAAAATAACTTTAAAACTGTGAAAACACATAGAGACTATCTTATATCATGTTTCCTTTGTCAGCAAAGTCAGCTTGTGAATTTTCTTCTCAGTCCTCTCAGCTTCATTTCTCCCAAGTCCTGCAGAAGCCCTTTCCTTATCAGACATGCTGGTACAGTATTTTGTGGAACACTTTGTCACTGGGATGATCTTCTTTAAAAGAATCACTCCTCAAAAGACAAACTTATTTTCCTGTAGGCTTTCCACCAATCTTTACCAAGAAACCCAACTGAATTTTTACAAAAAAGAGACAGCAAAAGTCAGTGTAGGAGCAGCTAAAGCAGAAAAATTAAGAATCTCTAAAAATGGATTTTCTGTAAAAGAAAGCATGCTATGTAGCTCTAACTACTAGATTATATTACCTTATCAGTGAGAGAAAGAACTAGAACCACATTTCACAAAGTTTCTTTTCAAAAGGAATAGCTCCAGTGGAGCCAACAGAGTTGAAATGGTATGAAGATGGAAAAATTTCAAAAATCAAGTGTGCTTGGCTTCTAAATGGAATCACAATCAAGCTCCTTTAGCTTGATTATCTCAGGCTGTATGCTCAGCTGTAGCTCTGCACTAGCTAAACCCCAGTTTCCCTGAGGACTGTCATGTCAGCAGGTTGTGACCTGGTGACCTGGCCTGACAGCTCAGCCCTCCGCCAACGCCAGCCAGCAGACCTGCAGAGCTGCAAACAGGCCAACAAACACAGTGATGCTCCAGAAATTTCCAGGCCTTGAGGACACCTCTTGGAGCATTGTTACCATCCTCTAATAGGCTGTGTTGTAGGACACTTGTGACTTATTTGTGTTTGCGCTCCAGACTGAAACCATGCTCTCCAGTTGGCTTCAGTGAGAGCTAGGTTAGTTCTGCATGCATTTATTCCCACAAGTAAATAAAATAGAATTATGAGGTTATGTAGTTCATACTGTGGATATAGGTTTGAGGATCTTTCTGTGACAAGAGAGTTTCACAGGAGATACTGTGATTTTTGAGCACCATGGTCCTGCTCCCCCCAGCAACCCTTTCCTCTGCCATGCTTTCACCTTGCCCTCTTCATGCTGGCCTCATCAGCCTACAGTGAGTTATTTCAGATCATTAACTGTGCAGAAAACAATTTATTATTATTCTTTGTAGCTGCATTTACAGTGCATAGAAAGAATTTAAATGTGCTTCAGAGCTTCAAGCACAACACTCATAATTTCACCTGAACCATACCAGAAATCTGATTTCAAACCCTCCTTTATAGATCTTCAGAGAGCAACCCACTGCTCTGATTTTAGCTGTTGATAGACTGCATTTCACAGCACTTGCAAAAACACAGAGTTGCTGTGAATATATATTCCCTTCATAGTCAAACTCCCTATAATTCAACACTTAATTTTCCTTCTTAACTGAAAACTTCATCAATAATAGTTTGTTTCAGTACACAGATAAAATCATTAAGCACTGGAGGCCAAAGATCTCTGCAGGGCACACAAGAAACACAAGCACTCAGTAATGATTTCTTGTTTGCAATTACTATTGGGACTTGTAATTTAATTTGTCCTAAGTTCATTAGTGCCATGCTGATACTGTACCACCCTGGATAATTAATCGAGATGTCATGCAACTCTAAGTCAAATTCCTTACAGGAACAAGTCTGCTACATCAAGAATATTATTTTTATCAACCAAACTTGCAATGTCATCAAGAAGTGACTCTGCTAGCAGAAGAAAAAAGAATATCTTTAAAACTGTGAAAGAACATAGAGGCTATTCTTTTATAATGTTTCCTTTGCTAGCAAAGTCAGTTTGTGAAGTTGATATTGAAGAGGAGTTGAGATGATCTGTAAAGTGAATGAAGCTCTCAGGAGTAACTGGAGCTTATGTAATATTTCTTCCTACAGTTTTGCTCAGCTGCTTTGTGCTATTTTGATGATCTATTGCAAGCACTGTTAGTTTCTTAAACCTTTCAAGTCTTGTCTAGGTAACAACATTATTTGGCTTTGGGTTTTTGCCTAAGAAATGGTGGCCATTGACCTCACTGACAGGTATTCTAATTTAATACTTTTTATTGTACATGACCTTTGTGGAATCCCAAACTGTGCTGCAAGGTACAGCAAATTTCCAATATTCAATTGATCCTATAAAGAATATGGATAGATATCCCTTTTCTTGAAGGATTATGACTGGGTGAGGTCCCAGGTTAGAGGTTTACAGTCAGTAGGTCTAAGATTTGCCTTCAGATTCTTTGCAGCTCAGTCCTCTCACCCCCATCTTTCCTAACTCCTGCAGTAGTAATTTCATCACTTTCTCCAGGATCAATGCCATGGCTGATGGACTAAACACCTTTTTCATTACCTTATGCAATTTTTTTGACTAGCAGTGTAATGCCAGTCTTCTGTCAGCTCAGGGAGCTTCCTGGACAGCTGCTTGATGAAGCCCTCTGGAGCTGCTGGTTTAGAAGCCGCTGTCTTTATTGATCACCCTGTTGAGTGACGGTTTAATTAGCACATATTTATTAATCAGTCTTCTTCAACAGAAATTGTTTTCTTCTAAATTCAGAACAAAAACTTCACTGAATTATTACTGAGGTCTTCACAATAACTACCTAATGGCATGACAATGCTACTAGTTCATTATTTTTTAATAAATCACTGAAAATTTCTTTGGATTGCTCTTAATCATTCTTACTTATTTTTTGCTTCATTTATATATTTCCCATAATTCTGTGCATGTAACTCACAACTTTTGGTATTAGTGTACAAATTTTTCCATTTGAATAATGTTGAAGGTCTTGTGGTTAAGATGATGATAGCTTCTATTTAACATCAGCCTTACTTGAAGCTGAATGTAGGCCAGCCAAAGGATCTTTAATTAGTGTGGCAGACAGAGAAGTTTAAACACTAGATTGTGGTTTTAGAGCATCTCATTTTTCTTGAAGAAGCATTGTTTGCTTTTTTTAGAATCATAGAATCATAGAATGGCCTGGGTTGGAAGGAATCTTAAAGATCATCTAGTTCCAACACCCTTGCTGTAGGCAGGGACACCTCTCACTAGACCAGGTCACTCAGAGCCCCATCCAACCGGACCTTGAACACTTCCAGGGATGGGGCATTCACAATTTCTCTGGGCAACCTGTTCCAGTGCCTCACCACTCTCGCAGCAAAGAATTTCTTCCTAAATTCTAATCTAAACCTACCCTATTTCAGTCATTCCCCCTTGTCCTGTCACTACATGCTCTTCTAAGAAGTCCCTCTCCATCTTTCTTGTAGGCTCCCTTCAATACTGGAAGACCGCAATTAGGTCGCCCTGAAACCTTCTGTTTTCCAGGCTGAGAAAACCCAGTTCTCTCAGCATCTCCTCATAGGAGAAGTGTTCCATCCCTTTAAGCATGGGCTGTTTTGAAAAGGTCTCTGTGATCATGACAAGCATTCATTTGTGTGTGTGTGTGTACATGTACCTTTCCTTTGACCATACCCCCACTAATATTGGAACCTACAGCTGAGTTTCTCCTCTGTTCGCCAGGGGTAAGATAACCCCAAATTGTCAACAAGTTAATGAAGACCAACAGCCACGGTAAAGCAGAAAATCTAACTACAGGGCTGACTGCCACCATCATCTCCTATCCCAGAAGATCTATACAGCATTATACTTGTCACTGGTGTGAGAAATACTACAGCCAGTATTCATGCATTGTCAGGCAGAGATCTGTGAAAAACCAGGCTTTCTCATTTCCTGCCATCATGCATGAAGTCTGCATAGCTTGTTCAAAAATTACTTTTCCTACTTGATCGTAATTGCTTTCAATGTTGTGAACTGGCCATGACAGGCACTGACAGTTTGTATCACCCCCTGCCATGTTTACTGTGAAGTTGCTTATTTAAACCCCAGCAACTCAGTTATTAAGCTAAGACAACACCTGCATGCAATAAACACTCCTCTAAAATAAGCCAGATGAACCACCCCCAGAAAAGTGCCTTTATTTCTGCTGAGTACTAGGGACACTTAGACAGCTAGCTTAGATCAGAGAGCTAACTTTTTGACAGCTAAAATTGGTGAGGTGAATCTGGGCAAAAGGTCTGGTCTGGGTCACTGCAACATCCAGTGTGTGTGTCTGCTTATTTCAGCTTAATGGCAAAACTGTCAGAGTCCTAAGACAGGGCATTGTCTTATCTGTGGTCCTTTCCCCACTCTACTAACTCTACCAACATCTACTAATAATTGTTAAACTTAGGTTAGAATGTAATAGCATGATTTATGAAGTGGTAGCATCTATGTACGTATATATCCACGTACAGATATATATATTTATATAAATAGAAATAGAAACTTTTAAAGATATATATATATATAAAAATATACATATGTATGTAGGAGAGCAACCATTCAGATTTGGGTATGTAGTGATACTGAGTCATCTGGATTATGTACAATATAAAAAAGTATTTTTTTTCCAAACACGGGAGACCAAATATTGTTGTCCCCAATTACATAAAATGAGCAGTGTGTTGGATGTTTGCTTTCTAGGGTCACTTCTGGGTTTCCTGTTGAAAAATATAATCTCTGAGAGCACTAAGAAGATTTATGGATACATTGTCATAGATTGGGTTGTATGGTACCAAGAATTCATTGGATACCTGAAAAAATATTATTTCTTCTCTCATACATTCTGCTGTGATTTGTTCATCTCTATCACCCAGAGATTATTATTGTTTGAAATAGTACATTGATGAGCAAACAATGTATCTTCTAATTACTTGTTTATGCAAGGAATTAATACTAGAAAATTTTAACTCTTATAAATTTAACTCATAAGCAAAACATGTAATTAATATTTTTCCTATGTGCAATATTTTTACAGGAAAGAAGAAAGCAAAGTTTCAGAAAAAAAATTTCAAGGGATTCTTATTCAATATGTGGTTTGCAAAGAATTTGCTAACATGAGAAAGACAGAATTCGGTGAAAGGCTTACTAATGTGGAAGAATGAGTTAATTACCTTCTCCAAAATTTAAAACATGTTGCTACACTTGATGTTTGTTCACCAAAATCTACTACACAGAAATTGCACCTAGTCCAATGTCCAAGAAGAAATCCATAAGATTTTACCTAAAAATGTAACAAAAAGTAGACATTAGAAGAAATGTATAGCATGCAAAATGCCATCAATATTCAATAGTTCAAATCATTTTTTTTCAGGCTTCCCTAATTAGTGATTGGTTTATTCCATGATGTCTGAAAGCCCTTGTCCATGTAATGTGGTGCTGACTAATGTAATTGAATACACTTATTAGTCATAGCTGAAACCAATATTTCATTTACACTGAAGGCACTTGACATTATCCAAACATTACCTTAATGTGTGTGCCAATATAATTTACATCTGCTTTACAGTCTCTTTTATGCTGCTGTAGTGGCATTAAATGATCTAGTATGAAAATGTGATGCTGCCTACTCTCAGCTATCTTGTAGGAAAGAGTACTGAAGGTAAGAAGTGTTATTCTAAAGTTTCGTTTGTTTCTATTAGTCTGATGTATGTTCATGTAAAAAAAAAATGTTTAATTTATTCTTTAAATTCTACATAGACCATTACTGATTGTTTTAAAAGAATGAGCCTTCTGTCCCTTCCCTCCTAGTGGCTCAATGACACTCGTTTAGTTTTGCTGCTTGGCAAGTTGAGTGAGCTGCCTCAGCAGTCAGACAAGTGCCAGCATCAGTGTAAGCAGGTTATCCAGGTTGCTTTCTTTTCAACTCTCTCACTTCTGCACTGAACAAAGGCGCCAGAACTGTACCTTCAAGACGTGGGCAAGCCATGGACCCAAACAATGTCACTATGCCCTCTTTTGAGAATGACTGCCACCTGATTTGCCTTTGTCTCATGTCAAACACTGACCAGGCTTTATCTTGGACTTACCATGCATCCAAATCCTTACTCTAAAAAGTCACTAGTCAACTCAGAACCCGACTATCAGCCTTTGGATTTGGGATTGTTTGTTTTTCTTTCTCGGATACTTCACATTTATCTACAATGAATTCTGAGCAATTTTATTTCCCTGTGATTTAGTCTTCTAAAGTACTTCTTAAATTGTTCCTTTCAAAAGAATTCTTTCTTATTTAATGGCATTTAATGTGTTCATATTGAGTTTGAGGTTCTAATATTTTAAATAGGATTTAAATCAATTTCACTGTATTTTAACATCCATCAATGAACATCAACAGGAGTTATGCCTTCTTCAGTAAGGTAGGAGAACTATCTCGGTTCTCTCTTTTGATGGCACAACCAAGAACAAAAAAGTGAAGTTAGGCATGTAACACCTGGACCAGAAGTGTTTGTACTGCATTACTTTTCTCTAGTGAAATATTACATGAGGGAATCAAAGGGCAGTGGATTCAGGTAAGACTGGTCACATACTACACTCTTAACACTGATGAATGTGGGAGCACTTCTGACTACAGACTCACGCAGAACTCCCTGTGTATTCTAATCATTTAAGGAAAAAAGGAAAAAAGAACCTGGGATGTATGCCCCAGTCCAACCAATATCTTGGAGAAAGAGTCAGTCACACAGCAGCCCTCCTGCTTTTTGCTTTCCATGGTATGAACCTGAGCGTTCAGGCTGTATGTGAAACACAGATCACTCAAGTACAAAATCACTGTAAAGTAATGTGAAGAAAAAGATGGATTTCAGCAGGAAAGCAAAAGTTTTGTAGTTACCCTTTAATTTTCTGCCTCAATCTGAACAAATAATATTTGCCTTGATTGACATGGAGATCCCCTTTCCCAGTGAAAACATTTTAAATTTCAGTGTTTCTAAGAGTGAGCTTGAAAAATGTTTTGCGTGCTCTGTTTCTCCAGCTCTGTTTGCTGATCTAATGAAAGACATTATTTGTTCTCACAGCTCTGTCTTGATTTCTGAACATTTATGGTACTCTGACGAAAGGAAGTAAATGTTTCTCTTAGAACTGCATGGTCAGAATAAAAGACAACATTGCCACATTTGAATATAAAAGCATGTTTTTCTGAAAAGTCAGTGAAACCCACCTCCCTGAAATGAATGGCAATTTCATTTGGTGGTGACTGTGATTTTTCAATGTCTACTGCCTATTTTCCATGTTTATAGGATTTTGTTGTCAGCATGGAATCTCCTCTTGGGAAATATCTGTTATTTCTTGTCCCTGGCATACACAGTAATCTATCCAGAAATTTGAATGACCTCAAAGAACTGTCACGTGTAACAGTATCCTGGACAACAACCACAGCAAATGTAAAGTTGTTTGGATTTTTTTTCAAATTAATGTATATTGATGACTGAGATTTGCTTGCCTGTGTGTGTGTGTCATGTATTTATCAAAAGATAGCAGCTGACTTTTAATTTGGTTAATTTTTGGACTATTCTTCCATATAAGATTTGGCAGAAATTTGATAAGTTTGATCAGATAAATGAAAAATTTAAAAATCTGTCTGCTGAAACACCGTTTTGATCACTTTATTTAATATCAGTCATAAAAAATTGTATCCAAGAAATAGGTCTATTTCCCCCCCACATATACACTATCATTAATGGTAATTATCTTGATTAATGGAGGGCAAGAAAGAGGAGTAGGAACTGAAATGAGAATTTCAATTGAAGAAGCCTCAGGCTCTCAGAGATGAAAGGGAGAACTTAATTAGCTAGCAGAAAAGCAGATTTGTGGTGAAACAAAACCAATCAATTTAATAATATAATTTTTTTTCCTCTTAGGTAGTTAGAAGTTTATAAGTTAAAAAGAAGCTCATCCTAAATAACATGGAATTCTCAGATTCTCGAATTGCACAAGTTTGAATTTCCCAAAGTTGCTTTTTCATTCTTACTGCCTTTATATACATCCTGTCAATCTGAAATGAAGAAATAGAGGAAAATACATGTTAGTGTATTTTTCTGACTGTCTACAAATAAAGAGAAGCAAAAGTAGGTAAGAATATTATTTTTATTTCAAATAGAGTCAAGAAAAGTAACATTATTGGAATTTTTTACCAGGCAACAAGTTAAGTTAGCTGACTCAATAAGCTATGTAAGAAACACCACTTTCAAGCATTGACTACTGGAAGATGAAGAGAAGTCAGGAGATCAAAAAAAGGACTCAGTAAGTGAAAATTAAATTATGTATTTAGTGCCAAGAGTAGTAAAAGTTATGTTTTTGCCTCAAGGCAGTTTTTTTTTAACTTCCAGATGTTGACTAGAGCTATGCTCTTTGTTGTCATAGTACAAATATGTCTCTAGTAGTCTAAAAAAAACGGAAAATTTTTAAAATTTGTTTTTCTTTTATTCCTTTCCCAGTGTTTCATAGCAGGGCCACTTATCACATCCAGAGAAAAAAGGAGCTCTGGATATACCTGTCAAATCTTTAAAAAGTTCTTGTCTTCCCAGCTCTGCATGCTCTTGATTCTGGTCACACACAGGAAACAAGGAGTTCGGAGGAGTAGCTCCTAGGTTGCTCTGTTCACACTGCTGTACACTTGCTGCTCTGCCACTGTATACAGGCCCGGGGTTCATGTTCAGTTATTTCCTTTACCTGTTATGCGAAGATTCGGGACAAGATAACTCCTCTTTTGTGACATACCAGAGTTTGAGGGGCAGTAATAATAAAGAGAAGAGAACCTGACAGTAATCCTGAAATATTGGTAGGTATTTCTGTAGCACTGCCACAAAACAGGCTGCACAGAAGGAAGCAACTGCAAGCCCCACTGGTTTGTCATGTGTCTTAGTTTAAAAGAC
>WBMZ01016059.1:0-37890 GCA_013400975.1 Atrichornis clamosus
GTGAGCGGCGGGACGGGGAGGGGTCCGGGCCCGGGCCCGGGCCCGCGGGAGGATCCCCTCGGGGGGTGGAGGCTGCGGGAAGCGGCCCCGCCCCGCGCGGTTCCGGCCTTCCGCCCCGCGCGGCGTCTGCCGGCGCCTGGCTGTGTGTGTGTGTGTCGCGTGCGTGCTGTCGTGATATGGGCGAAAACCGCGCTTTTTTTCTGTTTTTTTGATACCTTATTTATCAAAGCTGGTTGTGCTCCTCGCCAGCCGCGCTTTTCCCGTGGCTCCAGGCTGGCGCGGCGGCGGCTGCACTGATGCTTCGGTCCTCTTTGCAAAGAGCCACAGGGACGGCTTTTTAGGTTGGAAGAGATCTGGAATATATCCACTTCCACCCCCCGGCCCTGGTCAGGGACACCTTCCTCTATCCCAGGGTGCTCCAAGCCTCGTCCAACTTGGCCTCCAGGGATGGGGCAGCCGCAGCTTCTCTGGGCATCCTCACCAGCCTCATAGGGAAGAATTCCCTCCAAATATCTCTTCTAAATCCCCCACTCCCTTTAGTTTAAAGCCGCTCCTCCTCGTCCTCATCTATTATTGGTGCCCCTCAAGCACTGAGAGGCCACACAAGGTCTCTCTGTGAGGCAGTTTCTCCAGGAGAGGAGTGAGCCCATAATTCATCCCCCGGTGCCAATGCCAGGGATGGGAAATGGGGCAGATTTTGTTCTGGGAGAGGAAAACAGGAACAGAAATCCCTGAACGAGTTGCCCACATCCAAATGCTCTAATTGGGGATGTTGGGGAGGGGGAGTGGTGTGAGCTCCGTGGTGCTGTTTTGGTTTGGTGTGTCCTGAGAATATCCTCGCCTGGAAACTGCCAGGATTAGTTGCTGCTTCTGAGACTTGCTTTACATAAGAGTTATAAATACAGAGTGTGCTGAGGACAGAGAGAGGTGAAGAGGGCAGTGACAGCTGGGTTACAGGCTCTGGGTGGTCATCATTGAAGTGTTAATGTTGGCTGGACACGTGGCAGGTACCACAACCCCCTGGGTCTCACGAGGAAAGCAGAGGAATGTTTTATGCCTCGAGAATTTGGGGGTTTTTGGGCTGAAACGTTTGACCTTGTAATTCCATTGTGTGCTATGGACCCCCTGTAATTGTGCTGGCACCTGGCCTGACCCACATCACCTGCTGGCCAAATGTGGCCATGCAGAGCCACAGCTGGGGCTGAGGGGGGGGGGTGTGGGGGTGTGTTTTAAATTCCAACTGCCTAAACCTGTGCTGGATGGGTCGTAAGGGCCCACCTGTGGTGTGGTCTGTGAGTTAAATAACAGCGCAATGGGCCACAGGTGGGACATGTTAAATTAGGATCTTTTTACAGCTTTTTAGGTGCCCTCTGAGGAAGGTGGAAGAGGCCAAAGTGGGGGGAGATGTTGCTTTGTCCCCTGGCAGTGCTGGTTGAGCCCTGGGATTTCTCTCAAAGCTGTGTTCTGGGAAAGCTGATTGCTTTCTCTTTCTTCTCTTTCTCACTTCAGCTTATTTTTTGCCTAGTTAGAAAGTGCCTGAAGCAAATGTTCATCTGTTCCAAAGGTGTTTGAAGGCCTGGGTGATCAGATTATAACCTTGTGCCACTTCAGCTCTGCTCCCTGTTTCCAGAGCCATTGGAAGTGTGTGTGGAAGCTCTTTCAGTTGGTTTTGCTGTGTGTGCTGCAGTGGAACAGCTCTGCTGTGTTCTGGGGGGTGAAGAATTTTAATTTCTGAGGCCAGCTGTGACTTTGTTCTCTTCCTGCTGCCAGGTGGGGGACCCATGGCAGGAGCTGTGCGCATCGGGAACCAGCTCATTCTGGAAGAAGACTACAATGACTCCTACGTTCCTGACGAGCAGGGTGAGTGTGGCCCATCCTCCCAGGAGCTGGGAGAAGGAATTCAGGCGTGCAGGCCACTTCCAGGTGTGCTCAGAAAACAGAAACTGGTTTCTGGAGTGGGTGGAGAGGGTAGAATACATGGGGTTTTAGAGGAGACAGAGCCAAGTGTCACTTTGCAGTGTCACTCCCTGTGTCCCCAGCCTGGTGGGGTGGACGCTACTGGCACATGGGACCATGCTGGGAGGTTTGGGCAGCTTTATTTTGGGCTCAGGATTTCCTAGGGTGCCCACAGCTTTAGCTGAGGAGGGTGGCTCTGTTGAGTATTCACAGATTCCTCTTGTGTTTTTCCTAGAAATCCGGAATTTTGCACCGATAATCGGGATTGACCCTGACAAGGAGTCGGAGCTGCTGTGGCTGGCCAGGGAGTGCCTGGTGACCCCACTGCCCCCCGAGTGGAAGCCCTGGTGAGACCTCTGGCTGTAGCTGTCCTGGGTGGTTCCCGGTGACAGGAAAAGCAGGAATGGCTTCAGACTGGCATAGAGTAGGGTTAGATGGGATTCAGGAGCTCAGGGCTTTTTGGGGTGGCAGAAGAAGGGGAAAAACTCTTTGGGAAGCTGGATATGAACATCCTGGGAGAGCTGCTTCCCCACGCTGCTGTTCTTGGCCCCTTGGAGACACCACACTCTTCTTCCCTGAGCTGCAGGTGGTCTCACCATCCAGCGAAGATGTTCTGGCCCGTGCAGCTGTGTTTTCACGTGCTCTTGCATCTCTTCCTGCTGTTTTTGCCATGCAGCCAAGATACCACTGGTGACATCTATTACTTCAACTTTGCGAACGGTCACTCCACGTGGGAGCACCCCTGTGATGAGCACTACAGGCAGCTGGTCATCCGGGAAAGGGAGAAACTGCTGGCACGGGGCAGCTTGAAGAAGGAAAAGAAGGAGAAGAAAGAGAAGAAGCAGAAGAAGGAAAAGAAAGAAAAGAAGGAGAAGAAGGACAAGAAGGAGAAGCAGTTATTGAAGCAACTCCCTGTGAGTAGACTGTGCTTGCAGTGCTTCTGGGGAGGTCATGAACAAGTGGCTTCAAGGACCCGAGTGCCTTCAGAACCCAAACCCAGATGATGGGCAGTAAATCGGGTGGCGAGGGAACACTGAGTACAAAATCACCTTGAATTTTGGCTGTAAGACTCTTTGTAATTAGCATGCTGTGACACTCTTGGTCTCTCTGGGAGGGAGGAGAGTGTTCAGGCCCCATTCAGGGGGGTGCCTGGAAGGCAGAATCCAACCGTATTTCCTTCCCTGTCCCCTGTGCTGGCGGTGCTGGGTGTGGGGCCCCCCGGGCAGGGTCACTTCAGCAGCCCCCTTGTCCTGTTCGAGGTCAGCAGTGTGAGCTGCACCCCTGTGCTGTCCTGCCAGTGATTTCCCTGTGCTTTTCCAGCCCCCAGGCTCCCAGCTGGCACCCATCCAGCCTCCCCTGGGGACCCTCTCTCCCCTCCGTGGCCTCACACCATCTTCATCCATCATCTTCCGTGGGTCTCTGAACCTGGACGTGGGGAATGTGGTGGACTCCAGCCTCAAGCCCAAGGAGGGAACTCAGGTGAGGCTCTCTCTTCCCTGGGAAGCACACTGCAACGGGTCACAGGCACGGGGACACTTAAATGACAGTATTTGTGCTCTTCTGTCAGTTTTGAAACACTGTTGTCTGTTAAACTGTGTTTCTCATATTTCTAGGGAGCCCAGTGCTAAATCAGTGGTGAGCTTCCCTCACCTCTGTTTAGCAGATTTAAAAAATTGTTTCAATGACTGTTGTGGGGGAGAAAAGTCTGCTAAATTCATTTTAGTAGAAATTTGGTGTTGCAATTAAACATGACATTGACACAGATAATGTACTCCAAGAAACAATATTTTAATTCATCTCTTTGAGAATAAAATTAAAAACCAGTTTTCGTGATGAATGTAATATTGAATGATTATTTATTATTAGAATGTGACCTTTGGGTCAATGAAACTTGCTAAGTGGTTAAGAAATGGATCCTTTAAAGGAAAGCAAAGCAAAGTATGTGCAAAACATACAAATAATCACCACAAATAAACAGTCATGTTAAGTAGTAGGGAATTGATCATTTAAAGGAAAGCAAAGAAATAAACGTGAGAAACAACAAATCAACACCTTCACTGAAGGTCTTCTTTCTGAATTCAGTCTTGTCACTGGTGGTTTCAAATATTTCTTATGGCCTTGCCTAGATCAGGCAGGTTTGCAGATGTGCCTGCAAAGGACAGGAGCCCCTTTGATCTCATAAAGGATACATCCTCTCCCAGCTGGACAGGGCTCTGGCAGCACAAGGGTAGCGGTGAAGTCCTGAGCTCCCTCCCAGAACCCAGCAGCTGCCCCGTGTCTCAGTGGGTTTCTGTCTCCCCTTCCCTGTTGTCTGACCTCTCACTTCCCTTTCTTCTGGCTGTCGCAGCCTGCAGAGATCTCTAAGCCCACCAGCCACACCAAGAACCTGCTGCACTTGATCTGTGAAGAGAAGAGTTCCTTGAACATGGCAGTGCCGGAAAAATGGAGAAATGAAGAGGATGAAAGTGAAAATGAGGTAGTTTGTGTGCCCTGGCTGTTGCTGTGTGTCTGTAACCAGAGTGCAGGAAGCCTCCTGATGCTCCCCTGGTAATGGCCGTTCCATTTGCCTCTGGGCTTTAATTTGTGCTGCCTTTTCTTTGCACTGTTTGGTCCCCAAAAAGCATCTAATCCTATTCTCACTTGGTGATCCCTATAAATCAGCATCTGCCACGGTGTAATTCCAAGATGTATTGGCTGTGGGTGCGTTGCCTTGTCTCTGCTGCTTCATTTTATTGCTGAGGAACTCCCAGTTCCTCCTGTGGGATTGCAGAGGTCAGAAGTCCATTTTGGCCATTTCCTTTTTTTTAAAATCTTTCAGAGTTTCCATGGGGCATCAAGGCTCTTAAAAAATGTGTACCTGGATGTTGAAGCCCTGGGAGGCTGCTTTGACTTTGAGGTAAGACCACGGTGACGGGGTGGGCAGGTGAGGCTGCCCAGATGGCACTGCCAGGGAGGGGCTGGGGATGAGAGTGCAGGAATGGTGGCAGAGGGATGAGTTTCCTGTGTCACTGAGGAGCAGGAACAACCTGGAGCAGATTGAGGGAGAGGAGGGCACAGCAGCAGGGCTGGGAGTGTGTGAGAACCCAGATGTGGCCCCCGGGGGACAGTGGGTGTCAAAGGGAGGTTTGTACTTGGAGTGGTTGTGGCTTGGTAGCTGGGACCTGAGACATCTTTGCAGAGGGTTTCATCCTAAATTATTAGAGTTAAAGCTGTGTGAACCAGGCAAGGTGGAAATCTGCTTTTCAGGGAACAGCAGGAGGAGGGGCTTGGGTCAGAGGTGCCACTTGCTGTGGGAGGAAGGCTCGATGAGGAAGAGGCACTCCCCTTCTGCATGGCATTTGTCTGTAGGGGTGTAGAGCTTTAAAGGTGCAGTGGCAGCACTGGGGAGGGGAGAGGGGAATGTCCTCTGGGAATGCTCTTACACTGTCACTCGGTTCCACCGGAACCTTCACGTGGACCACACTTTCCTGTGGCAGCACAAAACCTGTTTCCGTTCTGCTTGCACTGCTGATAAATCCCGTGGCTGAGACACAGAGCATTCGCTGCACCCAAGGCCTTGTGCAGACGCTGTGCTTTCCCTGTGCTTCCTTAGCCGGGATCAGGCTTAAGATGACAAGGGCACAATGGGAAGTGCGTTGTAAGCAGCTCTGGTGATTTGGCCCGACTGTTTGTGCTGACATTAATCCTTTCTCACCGCTTTGAAAATCCTGTTCCAGTATCTGAAAGGCAAATTAATTTCTTTTAAAGTGTTTTAGAGTATTTCCCTTATCCTTTTCACAGCACACGAAAATTAAGCTGTAAAGTACTTTGCTGGAGAACCTATTCATGGTGCTGGGCAGGATCTGCAAAGGCTTATGCTAAAGTGGATGTGACAAAGAGAGCCCTGACTCTCTCATCTCCAGACAACAAGCAGCCTGTGGGGGCCCAATTCCTCACTGAAATGTTAATGTGTGCAGGAACAAAGAGCTGTCTTGGCATTTCAGTGCCGTGGGGATGGGGCTGCAGGAATCTATTATGGAACGGCAATTGCTGCCCAACAGCCAGGCTGTTAACCCAGATGGGTGAGATCCTAGTCCTCACAAGATAGCAGTGCTCCACTGGAAAACAGAATTCTTTTGTAGTTCCATGAGATGGCAGCAGAAAAGCATTCCTGGGAGCGAGCCTCAGCCTGCTCCCGAGCCATCCTCCAGCTTCCTTGCAAAACAGGAGCACAGGGTTTGTGTAGCAAGTCCTGCAGGGGGAAATCTAAGCAGTAATGGGTGAAATCATGAAAAAAATGGCTTCAGGTAGCCTGTGGTTGGGGTTGAATGCCTGTATTTAAAGGAAATACACGGTTTTAGTGGCTGGCTGAGACAGGATGTTGGGTGGAGTGGAGGCAGCCTCGGACAGGGCTCGCAGGGAACCCGGAGCTGGGGAGAGCCTGGAACAGTGAGTTATGGAGCTGGCCAGCAGGAAAAGCAGCAGTGAAGCATCCAACAGCTTGATGTTTGGGAATCTGGGCCTGTGAGCTCCTGAGTTCCCAGGAAAGCTGGAGAGCTTTCTGCTCTAGGGGTGTGTGGTGGGTGACAGGCAGGGTGGTGACCTGTCACAGGTGGGCGACTGTTCCAGGCTGGGAATGTGGCGTGGGGAATTCTGCAAGTGGCTGTGTCCCCCCCACTAGGAGAACAGCAAGGAGGAGCAGGAGAACCGTGGCAGCCTCTCAGCTGATGCTGCTGAAGCTGCTCCCCAGCCCCACGGGAGCCCTGTGGAGGAAGCTGCCAGCCTGGGAGAGGTGATGGTGGCTCTCTGGCATCCCTGTGCTGCCTGCACAGTGTCACTGAGGCTTTGCATGCAGTAGGCAGCTTTTAGTGGTGTGGTGTGTGTCTGTAGCTGCTTGGCTTGTTTCTTTTGTTGGTTGAAGTTTTGTGTGCATGGAGAGGGCTGTAAGAATCCGAGGGCAAATGCTGCTCAGACAAGGTTTGGCAATCCTAACCCCCTGTCTGTGCCTCAGAACAGCCTGAAATCAGGGAGCAGGAAGGGAGCACGTCACCTTGCGAAGTTATTCTGTGTGCAGTATGAGATTTGTTCTTCTTTTTCCTTATAAAGATAGAAAGAATGTGAAATTTCTTGTTGTACACTCAGACTTAACACGTTGAAGTGCAGAGGTGGCAGATTCACCCTATTTCCTGAGATGAATATTGGTGTCTGCTGTTTGTCTTGAGTGTCCATCTGTGGATCAGGTGCCTTTCCCAAACCTGGTCCTATAGGTATCAGTGTGCTTTTTGCTGGATTTATGCTGATCACTGGAAATAGTGATTTGATAGGCAGGAATTTCCCCTCAGTGCCACTCAGTGCAGGGCAAATATGTTACAGCTTGTGAAAAGATCACCTAAAGCCAATTATAACCCAACTGACTTGTCCAGCTCTGAAATCCATGGAAAAATCTATAGGATAGACACACACCTGTGTGCCTGACTGGCATAGTTCCCTCTTCTGGAGAGTTGCATTTGTGATCATCAAGGTGTTATGCTAACAAAAGGTTTGCCTGTAATTGCCATTAAAATAGGATTCTGCCAGCCAAAGAAATGATTCTGGGATATTTTAGCAACTGAGGTGAACTTGCCTGGAGAGAAATCCTTTTGTGTGCAGTGCACAGCACTGCTGATATAGCGGTGTATTCTGGTGTGCGTGGCCCTGTGCACTGTGCTCAAACACCAGGATCCTGCTGGCCTCATTTGGGATATCCTGGACGCTGCCAGCTCTCCTGGTGGGATGTCCTCAGCAGAACCCTGAGGCAAGTCTGTCCAAAAGGAGCATAACTTTCCAGCCACCCTAATTCCAGATAAAAGGAAGCATGAGCGTGACTAAAGAAATTCCCCTTGCACTCCTTTCCTTGGGTTCTGGTGTCCCTGAGGAGCCTCGTGTGGCTGGTTGGTGACTCTGGGAACCTCTGCAGGACAGGGACCATGAGCTGTCAGCACCAGGGAATTGCAGGTGAGGCTCAGAGCTGCAGGTTTTTAGGGTGTGCCCGGGGGTTGGGTTTCTCTGCCCTCTCCAGCCTGAGGGATGCTCCCTCAGCCCTGGGGAGGTCTCGCAGGCAAATGGCACGCTCAGGAACGTGCTCCTGCAGTGCTGCAGCTCCAGGGCTGGGAGCTGACAGCATTCCAGTGGCTCTCTGGTAAAAATACCCCGTTAAAATATGCGCTCAGTGTACGGAACACGCCGTGCAGGATGCGGGGAATGTTTGACAAGACACCGCAGCATTAATAAAACAGCGAGAGAGTGGGACGTGCAGGCAGGGCTGTTTGCATGCTGATCAGGGAACCTTCTCCTGGCTATTCCACCCTCCATGGGGAGTGTTGTGGCCTCCCTGCTGCTGGGAGAGGCAGCTGAACCTTTGGGTGACTGAGCTTTAACTTAGGGTTGGTTTTGTCCCTCATCTCTCCTGTGTTAGTCACGGGCTCCTTCTGAGCTCTCACTGGTGGCTTCAATCAGTGCCCACCCTCCAGTCTGTGCCACGGGAAGGTGGGATGATGACCCTGCCTGCTCTCCTCTGCTTAAAATGTCAGGCAGAAGTGAAATGTCCTGTCACGGTCTCGTACAAATTTCCCGTCTCCCACCGAACCGATCCAATGTGGAAGCGTGATGGGTCTGCTGTGGAGCACTTCGGGTGCTCCCAGGGGCTGCTGGCCTTGCACAGCCACTGCCACCCTTACCCACTGAGACCCTGGGAATGAAAAGGCAACAGATCAAAAAGAGAGTAATGTCCCAAGACATGGATGAGATTGTGTCAATGGAGTCCCTTGCCTTGGAATGGGACTGTGTGAAAAGAGGTCAAACAGGTCTTGAAGTCACCCAAAGCTTTGTGAGTTTGCTGCTTGCTGTAGGAGAGCCTGTACTGTTCCTGACTCCTGCAACCCCCAGAGAGAATGTTGTGGCTATAATTGTGTTTGACTTGCTGCCTAGAAGGAGTCCTTAAAATCAAGACATCCTGAAGAAGTGCAGGAGTCTTCCTTGGATTCTGGTGCTGCGTGCCCTCCATCTCCAGTGGAAATCCTTCCCGGAGATGCTGACAGCAGCCTGTCTGCCCAGAACAAGGAGGAGGAACTTGCTGGGAATGAAATAGTGGACAAAGAAGATGCTGAGGTGGAAGTTGACAATTCTGCAGCTGAGGAGCTGCCTGAGTCTGAGGGGGAAAGGAGCCCAGCAGGGGCGGATGTGCCCAGCTCTCCTGGAGCCGCGTCTCCGGCTGTGGAAGGTGCTGAGGCAGATCAGCTGGAGAGCCTGGCTGCCACTGCTGACACCGTGTCCTGTGGAGAAAAGATACTGGAGGAAGTGAGGGAAGAAGAAGCAGCTGATGCAAAATCTGAGAGCAGGCTGGATGATGGCAAAGTAAGAGACCTGCCTGTGTGGTTTTGGTGTTGGCTGTTCCCATCGTCAGGCCCTGACTCAGGAAAGCTCTTGCAGCATTGTCTCATTTTCTGTGAAGCCAGTCCAAGTGCTTTCCTGGTCAGCAGGGCATTCATTCCTGGGGGGGCACGAGTGCTCTGAATTCCTGGATTGGCATCTTCAGGACCGAGCTGGGCAGTCATTCTGTCCTGCACACACCAAGTGCTGCCCAAAGCCACGGACAGGCAAAGCCCTCGACTGCGATGCGTGTTGTGAGTCTTGGAGGAGAAAGACTCTCAGTTTCCAGTGCTGCCGTCTGTCCTGGGCGAGCAGGGTTGATAATGAAGCTCCTGCCGAGCCCAGCTGTCCGTGCTGCTTTGTTTCTCTCCTTCTGTTGTTTCTCTCAGCTTGCTCAGAGCTGGGGCAGACGTGTAAAGAGCTGCCAGGCGCCGCGTTCGCGGCTCCGCGCGAGGTGCGAGGTTGGAGTGGGGAAGGATGGAGCCTCGGGGCTGCTTCTGGAGCTCTGAGCACAGAACCTTCCAGTCCTCCCACTCTGCGAGGAGAGCTGGCCACGCTGCAGGAGCAGGGGGTTGGGTTGAGTGCCACAGAGTGGTCTGGCCCCACAGCTGGGCTGCCAGGCACGCCCTGCCCGCTCCTGTTCACGTTCCAGAGTAGAATCTGAGCCAGAATGTGGGATCTGATGAACGATCTCTTTCCAGTCTGGCTGCCTTCCTGCTGATTTTGATGACTTCTCGAGTTCATTGATGGGTAATGTCTGTAAGAAATGATAAACCACAAAACTGAGCCTGGAAAACACGCTCTGTCCTGAAGGGCTGGAAGCGTTGCCTTCCCAAACCCCTCTGTGTGCTTTGTGCATCTGGGTTGCTCTGCTGAAGTCAGCGGGGCCACGGGGTGTTCCCATCGAGCAGTTCCATGCAGCTGCAAATGGCTGGGAATGTAGGAGCCCTCGCTGCGCTCAGGCACAGCAAAATGGACTTTTAAAGTGCTTTTATGGCCCCAGTGCTGTTCTGTGTGGTGGGCTGGGAGCTCGGAGAGCTGCAGAGATCCTTGCAGATGGAGAGGAAGCAAGTGCCTTTTATCAGGGATATTGAAGAGCACTTCTCTGCCCTCCCCAGTCCCTCCCCCTGCCCTCCTGTGAAGTGGTGTTTTGTGCTTGTCTCGTGGGTCACACATCCTTGGTGTCTTCCCCATGATGTTGTCACCTGTTCTTCCCTGGGAGCGGTCAGATTTGTGTTCCCAGTGCCAGCTGCTCTGTTGGGAATGCCCAGGTGAAGCTGCAGGGGTGAGACAGGTACAGGCTGTAATGTTTATCTCCTCTCAGCTTTCGAAGGCATCCCAGATCAGTGGCTGTGAGAACTTGCCTGTCTCCAACTGCTCCAGCCATGAGCTGATCCAGTCTGTGGTGAGTCACCAAAAGCTCCTTGGGTGTGGGCTTCGGGTTCCTCTGGGACTGTGCAGCCTGTGGGTGCCGTGCCCACCTCTTGCAGTGCCCTTACAGCTGTGGCACAGGCCAGCAGCGTCACCCTGCAGATTGAGTCTGGGGGTGAGACAATATCCCTGGAAAAGTAGGTCACGTAGAGCTGAGATAATTGCAAAAAGGAAAATAATAAGCAATGTAAAAACTGTGCTTTGAGGGCCTCAGCAGCTCATACTGAGGGGGGTGAGTGTGGCTGGGGGACCCAGCTCTGAGGGTCCCTGTGGGAGGGCAGGAGGAGGGCGGCCCTGAGATGGGGGAGATGCCCATCAGCATCTCTTCGTCTCCACGGGAAGCTGCCGTTGCCATCTGCCAGTGGGAGCAGAGGCAGCATGGCCAGCAAATGGCTGAGAATATCATTATTTACTGGGTTGGTGTAAGTGGCTCTGCCTCGTGTGGGCACGTGTGTGCAAGGGCCCCCTGAGCCTGCCAGGAGGGAGGATTGTCTCGAAGGGTGAATAGCTTGCGGGAGCTGACTTTGAGGAGGAAATCCCAGGAAATGTGCAGCAGCACCAGAACGGGGAGCAGTGGAGGCTGGGGAAGATGTGCCCCCTTTGGATGTACCTTGTGCCACCCTCGCCTGTTGAGGTTGGTGGCACAGGAGGGTGCACTGGCAGTGTGACAGAGCTCACAGTGGCCTCCCTGTGTGGCACGGATGTCCCTTGATCCCACAGAGGGGAATGCTGCTGAGCTGCTGTCCGTGGGTGGTGAGGGGAGATCCTGAGCTGTGTCGGGGTTTTGGTCTCAGGATCTGTGGCAAACCCTGCGTGTGCTCATCGGAGGCTGATCCTTTCTGCTTCCTTCTTTAGGGCTTGGGCTTCAAGAGCCAGCTTTCCGAGGAGGTTCTGGATGTGGGGTCTCTGCCCCCGGATTTGGACAGCCCCGTGTGCAAGGTGAGTGCTGTGTGAGGGCTCGGGGGTGATCTGGGGACAGCAGGTGAGGTGCTGCGTGGTGCTGTCGGGGTAAAGGCTTTGCAGAGGTGAGCAGGAGTGGTGTGTGAAGAGTCAGGGGTCACAGCAGCACCACCAGTGCATTGCTTTCTCTGCCAGGCTGAGGTGCAGGTAGCTACACAAAGGACGGGAACCTGGAGTAGAGGTGGCTCGCGGGGTGTGCACAGGCAGGCTCCCCTGTGTGCTTTCCCTGCCCCAAAATAGTGTCAATAAATGGCTTTTCTGAGGAATGGGGGACATAGACTCTATTTTCCTTTCTTCTTTTGTGAGTATATTTGTCCTTTTCTGTCTCTTAAGCAGATGGGAAGGATTTGTGTGGCGGAACGCGATAGAATCAATGGGAAGAAAAGGAGGTTAACTCCCTCTGACAGATTTTGGTAGAGGGAAGCTTATTTTTAAGCGTTTGGTTGTCTTGCCTGCTTTAGTGTAGGGGGAAAATGGGCTCCCTTCAGTGAGCCTGTGGCACATGGAGGGTACATGTGTGCAGATGTCTGTGTTAGGCTGGGACGTGGCACTGGTCAGGGCAGTTCTGATTGAAGATTCCTGTGCATCTCAGGCTTATCCTTGTCTTCTCAGCGTGTTTCTGAGTTGGCTTCCTCAGCCCCACGTTCCTCTGGAGCCCTCCTGCTCCCTCTCTGTTGGTGGGAGGCAGGATCCAGCTGGGGTTACTCAGCCTTGCCCTGATTGTGAGCGCATCAGCTGCTCTGGAGGAGAGACCCTGAGTGGCAAACGCCCCACCTGTCCAGCAGAGAGGAGCAATCCTGTCTGCAGGGTTGTGTCTGGAGAATACACCTGTCCTCTTGTGCCTAATAATGAGCATAATCAGATGTGAAGGGAAAACAAAACATATGCCTGCTGAGTTCCCCCTCTCCCTCCCTGCAGTGCAGGCACTGTGCATGCAAATGCTTCTTGGAGCAGCCACGTTTGGGTTTATTACAGCCCTGTTTGGGGAGAGGTGGGTGTGAAATGGTGCTCCCTGCAGAACTGCAGCTGCTCTTTTGTGTCTGTGCACAGAGGCTCGGCTGGAATGGCTCGGGGTTGTAGGAATGTGCCTGCTTCCATGTAAGGATGGCTTGCTTTGAATAGATTGGCAAAATAGTCTGTTGTTTAAAAAAAAATTAAAAGACACCTCTGGCAGCTCTGTGAGCACAGAATTGGAGGGGTTTTGTTGGTATGTTTTGGCAGGAGCTATGGTGGCTGCAGAGGCTCTGTGGGATGGGATCCCTGCTGGGTCTGGGAGAGGGGAGGCTGCTCCTTCCCCCTTCACTGACCAGGGATTGAAGTGCAAGATGCAGAACCATGGAATCATAGATTATCCTGAGTTGGAAGGAATCCACAAATATCGAAGTCCAACTCCTGGCCCTGCACAGGACACCCCCAAATCCCACCCTGTGTTTAGGAGCATTGTCCAAACGCTCCTGGAGCTCTGGCAGCCTTGGGGCTGTGACCGTTCCCTGGAGAGCCTGTTCAGTGCCTGACCCTCAGGAAAAAGGCAAACCTGTCCCAAGTGCTCAGTGCTGGCACCCGGCAGCGTGATCTGAGCTGCTGCGAGATCCTGCTGCTGAGTCCCTTGGGATCTGTGCTGTGCAGAGGGAGGAGATGGCCCATTATCTGTCATTCCTGTGTTCACACAGCTGCTTTTGTGTCTGGAGCATGTGAAGTGTCCTCCGGGGGTGCAGCTGGGTGGAAAACTGAGCTCCTTGGGGCTCTGGGACCGCTGGGGACCCTCGGGCAACAGGAGGGGCAAGGATCTGACAGTTCCACAGACAAGGCTTAAAATCCACCCTGTTCCCTGCAGATGGGTGCTGTCTTCACCTTCCAAAGGTGTCCAGAGGTTCCTGCAGCCCGTGATTCCTGGGGAGGGACTGCCTGTTGGGCAGAGGGGCAGTGGTACCCCATGCATGAGCTCAGCAGCGTTATCCTGTGACCAGCTATCCCTCTTCCCAGGAAGATCTCCTTCCCCATTTGTCTGGCTCCTTCCCGTTCCCAGGCAGCGGTGACAGAGCCCATTTGGAGTGAGGAAACATTTGCTGAGCTCCTGGGTTCTGTGGAATTGGAGTCATCAGTTACAGGGGCAGGAGGGGGGCTGGGGGTGAGGGGCTGTGCCCGGCCTGATGTGATGGGAGGTGACAGCACTTGCAGGGAATCCTTCTGCCGTTTGCTCTGCTGAACATTTGCATAAATTACTGCGGGTTTAATTCCGTCTTGTTTTGGCCCTGCTCCACGTAGGCTCCTGCATGGCAGGGGCTGAGCTCACCTGCTGGCTCTGGGCTCCCCAAAAACTGGTGAATGGGCCGTGTTTTTGGGGGCCTGAAACCTCAGCAGGGAGGGTGAGCCCCCGCTGCTTCCTGTGGGGCTGACAGGTGAGGAGGGAGGTCCTTCCCCTCTCCAGGGACAGAGGGATCTGGGAGCTGCCAGGTGGGGAAAGGAGCAGCTGACTGTTTCACATTCAGATGTTTTCTATTGATATTTCAAGTATTTGCTGTGCCATAAATAAGCCAAGTGAATGCTCCGTGTGCTGCCAAGGGGGCTGGATTCCCTGGCAGCACCCTCCCTGATGTATCCTGGAGTCAGAAATCCCTGGATTGGTGACTCTGCGTGCAGCCCATCACAACCTGCCCTAGAACTAAGATGGGAGGCAGGCCTGAGTCCTGATGTGATTTTGGTCCCAATACATCATTTGCTTTATTGCCCCAGAACATTACTTTGTGTGTGTGACGTTTCTCTTTTAGGAGGTTTTTTTGTCCTTTGCTTTCCAGGGAGTTTAGTGTTATTTGGGATTGTAAAATGACCTTCAGGAAAAGAAAAGCCAAACCTGTGTCCCAAGTGCTTCGTGCTGGCAGGGAGTTCATCTTCTGTCCTGAGAAAGCTGAGCTCCCAGGCCTCTTGTGCTTCTGGAAGGATTCCTGGGATGGTTGGAGCCCCTTGGTTAGCCTCAGGAGAGGAGCCTGGCACATCCAACGTTCTGGAACAGCCTGTGGGTGCCATGTGGTCCAGCTGATCCTGTGGAATTTCAGCGGAACCCCTGTGAGGTGTTTGATGGTGAAGGAGCCACAAACTCCACCCTGTTTGCTTTTACCTGCAGGGCCAGGAGCTGGGAGAAGAGGGAAAAGACCAAAGCAAAGCCAGTACAGAGGAAGAGCACAGCAAAAGAACAAAAGCTGCTGAGAGGTACGGTACAAACAGCAACGAAGGAGGCGTGGGCAGCTCTACTCCTGCTGCCTTTCCTGCCTTGCCCTCCCTGCTCTGCTCACTGCAATTTGTCCAGGTGTCCCCTGAGATGCTGCAGCTTCTCACAGGGTCCTTCCCACTAAACCTCTCGCTTCTCCTGCCACCCCCTTAGCCCTGTCTGAGCAGGCTGCAGCTTCAGGCTGGGCAGGCAGTGAAGGTGCCTGTCCGTCGTTGCCCTGTGGCTCTGGCCTCTGCCTCCCTCCCGGCTCTGAGTGCTCTCGGAGGCTGCGAAAGTCACGCCCTTGCCCTTGCTCTGAACCTGTTCCTGCTGTGTGCTGGGCCCTGGGGCGTTAAACAGGGAAGATGTGGTCACTGGACGTTGCCTGATGACAACCTTACTGGTTCTGAGTCTCAGCACTGGTCCTGCTGGGCTGCCAGCTCCCCACTGGGCAGAGCCTGTAGCTGAAGGCTCTCAGGGCCAGCCTGGTGTCTGTTCCTGGTGCCAGCAGAGTCCAGCTGTGACAGGAACAGTTCTCTTCCTTCCACAGAGGTGGCCTTGGCCAGGTGTGAGCATTAAGCCATTTTATATCCTGGTATGTGGCGCCAGCTGTTATCCCAAGAGGAATGCTGGCTTCCAGACCCTCAGTTACCACAAGGACTAGGGTGTCTAGGGGAGCTGTTTTCAGCCTGTTTGTGGTGATTTGTTGGAAACACTTGGAACACTGTTCTGAGCAGTGCTCCCTCGAGCCCCTCCTCCTTGGAGAGCCCAGCCTGGCATTTTCAGATGAGTCGTGTCAAAGCCCTCGGCCTCCACGCAGAGTTACACGTTCTCCAGGGCACTGGGACCCAAGGAGCTGTTGCCTGTGCCAGGAAAACTCGTGAGCAGAAGCAGCTGCAGTCCATCTCGCTGCCTGGCTGTGTGGGATGTGCAGCCTTGTTCTCGGAGGAGCTGTTTGTGGGAGGGTCTCCAAAAACGTGTTCTGCCCGCAGGAATTGTCTCCTTTATCACTGGGTACCTGCTTCCCAGCTGAGCATCCTCTCTTTCTCTCTGCCTGTGAAGCTGCTCGTGCTTGCCTTGTCTCTCCTCTCTGTGCTCCTGAGATGAAGTAGGACTGTAGATACAAACATGCCTGCCAACACTTCCATCTGTAATTTGGACAGCAGTGTGAGTATTGCTGATAGGGCTGACGTACCCTGGGGACATTCTCCAAGGACCTGCAAAGAGTGGGATAACCCAGGGAAGGGATCCAGCATTTTGAGACTGATATCCATTATATCCTCAGCTGCCTGTTGGTCTGACGTGAGCTGGTGGGAATGGTGTGGAGCTCCCCTGTGGCTCTGGCAGCCCCGTGTTGGCCGGGCAGGTCCTGTTGGCAGGCATGGCTTGGTGCCCACCTGTGTCACCTGCACGTCCTTGTCCGCCTGCAGCAGCCACTTGACTCTGACCTGAGCTAATCTGATCTTCTGTCCCCTCTTTTGTGCTGCAAAGCGAGAGGGATCTCGGTGCTTGTGAGACACCAGTGGAGCGTTTTGGTTTAGAAAATCGCGATGGGGCGGAGGAGCCAGAGGAGGGAGCCCTGGATAGCCTGGTGGATCCGGAGGAGCTTCCTGCCCCCCAGGACACGTAAGGGCTTCGTGTCAGTCCCTGGTGGTGTGACTGTGACAGCTTTTGCCCTTTTGTCCCCCTCCGTGGTGGCCGGAGCTCGCGTGTGAAGCGGGAGCTGCGGTTTGTGTGCGCGGCGGAGCTCGGGCAGCTCCGTGTGCAGCTCCCAGCAGCTGTTCCACTGCCACCGCGCCAAGTGAACAGCCTGTGCTGGGGAGGGCCAGAGCAGCAGCTCAGCCCTTGGGGTCTGTGGCTCAGGACTCTGTGGGATGAGAGGGAGCTGTTTGCTTTGTCTTTGGGAAAGCCTTTTCCGTGCCGGTGTCGCTGCCGAGGCTGCGAGTTCACCCTTCCCAAAAAGCACTTTCACACAGAACTTGCCGAGTGCTGTTTGGCTGGGGAGAGGATGGCAAAACCCCACCAAATCACCTCATTTTACAGCCACTGGACCCATGGGTGTCATTGAAATAATGAGGTCAGAGCTCCTCCCCAGCCACTGTTCTGTGCTGCGCTGCGGGTGGTAACTGTGGGTTCCTACCTGCAGCTCCTCTGTGATAGAGGATCTCCGTGGATGTGACTGTGCTGACTTTGCATTCCGTGTCTAATGACACATCAGCAGATGCAGTTGGAAAAATTAGGCAGCGTGTCCCTCGGGATGAGGTGATGGGGAAGGAATCTCTGCTGTGGAGGCAGCAGAACATCTCCCGTGTTCCGTCGGGAATTGTGGTGGTGTGTGAACCTGTGCTGGCTGGATCTCCTTTGGAGCAAAAACTGGGGCAAAAGGAAGAACATGATGAGCGGTGGAAGTGGCTGAATTGCTCTGCAGAGCAGATAAAGGACATCTGCTGCAGGTGGCATTTTGGGGGCCACCAGTGAAGGGGGATTGTGCCAGAACCCCACTACTTTCCTCTGTCTTGCTCTTTTTGCTAATGGCTGCAGATATGACCTTTTCTCTTCTGACTTGAGGCTGAATAACTGGGGCTGTTATTTCCCTGATTCCTGGCAGAAGTCCCTCTGCCTTGCACTGCCAGTCTCACAGCATGGTGAGACCTTCCTGCTCCAGCCTTCACTACCACAGAACAAAAATCTTTCTTCCTAGACTAATCTCAGTTTTCCCCTCCTTCCCCTTCAGCTTCTCTCAGACCTTATAATCTTGCTGCTGTCTGCCTGAAAAAAAACTTAATTAGAACCAGATTGGGTTTGAGTTTTTGGAGTGCTGAGGGCTTTCTGTTGCCTGGAGCTGGCAAATTCCCAGCACACTTTAGGTTGCAATTGCAGAAAAATACCTGGTCCTGGGAGCAAGTACTGATGGCATCTGCTCCTGTGCCTGGCAGCCTGGCCAGGGGTTTCCCTGAAGTGAGACTGTATTGCCCTCACAAGGTGAGCTCTGGTGGGCCAAAATCTGAGTTATTCAGGCCTGAAGTGCTGCTGGGGCTGGGTTTAATTTATCAGCTGGGGCTTCTCTGGGAGTCAGTGCTGGACCCTGAGGTCAACAGTGAAGGTTCAGGAGTAGGTGGCTCTGAGATGGTTGATTTGGAGTTGATGCTCTTTGGATGATGTTTCTGTTCCTTTTGTGTCACTCTGTTTTCTGTCACCTTTTGCCAAAGGAGCTTTTTCTCCTTGGTAGGCAACCTGAGAAGGAAATCGAGCAGTCCTTGAACCAGCCTAGTGAAGAATCCCTGGAGGAAATCGTCGAGGAGGTGGAGACAGAGCTGAAGCAAGAGGAAATGCATTTATTTCAAGCAAGGGAGGGGAATATTCAGCAATTCCAGGAGGAGATGAGGCAGCAGGAGGAGGAGGAAGCTGAAAAGCTTCATCAGCAAAAAGAAGAAACCTCCAGGTACTTTCCTTTTTTTCAGTCTGTCTCCTCCAAGCTGGGATTTCACTGCTGCTGGCCACAGACTCGTGCTGTTGTGGCCACCACCCTGGAAGTGGTGCTGCTCTGCAGAGTTGGGGGAAAGGAGGAGGATGGACAATCTTTGCCTGGCACAGACCATCCTGTGTGTGAGGATCTGCAAATCCTGGGATGGACAGTGCCCTGCTGGCAGTGCCTGTGTGGGGAGCACTGGCAGCCTCGGGAAAGGGCTCTCCCTCACTGACAGGAGAGCATCTTCCCACCTCCTGCAGGATGAGCTGTGACTGCACACACACACAGAGCTTCTGGAGCTCTGAATCTGTCAGTTATGGTTAACCTGGGAGAAGTTTCCAGTTCAGTGCTTGGATCTCTACCACCTGGCAGATGTTCAAATCCTGGGCTAAATGGTAGTAACAGGGCTGGAAATGGGAGCATTAGAGGAGATGAGGTTACCCCAGAGGAGCTATCTGGAACTCTGATAGTGGATGTTTTACAGAGGGACTTCCAAGCAAGGCCTCTGGGAATAGGGCAGGGATGGCTGTGAGAAACCCAGGATCTGGTAGCAATGCAGGGGGTGGAACAGCACTGGGAACTGTGTCCATTCCCTGGGGGTTCTTCTCCTGAGGCTTGTGTGTTATCTTGGTGGACTTGATTCTTCTGTTCTGAGCAGCCAGAAACAGCATCTGACATGAAACGTCGTGGGGATGCAGCCTGGGTGTGAAGGAAGATGCAGAAATGGCACCTGAAGGGAAAAGTGCTTAGCAAAAGGTGTAATATGGAATTAGGGATCTTGCAGACGTACCGATGCATCCAGTACCTTGCCTGGGAGCCTGCATCCATTTAATAAAAGTTGATTTCATTTACCTGCAAAAAAAAAACCCAGCAACAGAAAAACCCCAAAATAAGCGTAGGCTATGATGATACAGTGAGTTTAAAACCCACACTGCTCAGGTTTTGTGCTGGGGCTGCATCTCCTGTGCCAGCAGCAGGTCTGGGGGGAATGAATGGTCTGGAGCCCTGAGAATGCATCACTTGGGCAGGCACAGCCCGTGGGAGCAGCAGCTGAGCTGTAGCCCTTGGAGAGGTGACGGGAAGATATCAAAACCTTCTGAACCTGTTTTCTTCCTTTTTATTTTCTGTCTCAGCACTCCAGAAGAGGATTTGGCAAAATCTGAGGAGGAAGAGTCATGTGTCCGAGAGAAAGGAGCTGAGAGACTCGAAGAGCTGCGAGCCAAAATTGCCTCAGAGATCGAGGCAGAGGAGGAGAGGATGAGGTGAGAAGTTCTGCTGCCATCCCTGGGGATATCAAGTGCTGGTTTGGGAAGGAGCAGCTGCTCGGAGGGAGGTCCTGAGCCTCCTGTAGTTGTTCCCTGCCGTGGCAGCAGAGCTCTGACTGTCCAGGACTGAATCCTGACTTCTGTATCCTTTTACAAACCTACCAGGGCAGAGCAGGAGGCCACGCTGCAGAAGCTAAGGGAAAAGTGGGAATGCCAGGAGCTGCAGGAGAAGGAGAGCCTGAAGAGGAAGCAGCAGCTTGCCTTGGAGGAAATGAAGCTGGAAATGGAGGAAGCCCAGCAGAAGGAGATGAGGGAGCTGGAACAAGAGAAGGAGCAGTTCCTGAGCGAGCTCAGGGAGAGGTTAGACAGGGAGAAGAAGAAGGTGAGATCTTTACTGCCAGCCAGGGTCGGCCGCGAGCCGCTCCTGCTCGCCGGGCTGGCACCGCCGTGCTGAAGTGTCGAGATCGACTCTCCTGCGGTGCTCCCATAACGACTCACGTGGAGCACAAAGGGAGGGTGCCAGCCGGGCTGTCAGGGGCACGCTGAGGTGGGGAGGAGAACTCCCCCAGTTGTCATTGCAACGGTGATTAAATAACAGTTATTTAAATGGCCACTGTGCATCTGAAGGCGAGATAAGGATCACTGTGTGTCTGGCCGAGCTAAACCAAGCCCTGTTATCAGATCAGGACTGAACTAAGCCACTTTATCAGCTCCAAACACCTCTTTGGCTGCTGCTTTAGTCCTCCAGTGTCCTGGGGAGCCCTTGAATGGGGCAGTGTCTAGTCCCTCCAGCACAGCATGATAGGGATCCATCAGGATCCCCTGGGATGGAAAGCACGGAGAGAGTAAAGGCACCTTGTACGTGATTCAGTTTGGGAGGGGGTGACCATTGTGCTTTTTGATGCTCATGGATGGAATTTAATTGCAAATGCAGCTTGTCCCCACACACAGAGGTTTCCCAACAGGCTGTTTTGCTTGTGTTTCCACAGGCAGCACAGGAGCTGGAGGAACAGTTTGCCAGTGAACTCCAGCAGCTGAAGTCGGCAGCAGAAGGAAAGCATCATAAGGTGAAAATGGTGTCCTTAGAATGTGAATTGTTTGGTTTCTTTTTCCTCACACTGTTGCCACAGGTGGCTGGGGAGGGTGGCATTAATTTACTTTTTTTTTTCCACTTCCTAACCGTGGTTGTGGTCTGGCCCAGCGTTTGGCTGTGCTCCAGGCAGGGAGCGGTGGGGCTGTGCCGTGCTCTGTCGAGGGCCCTGAGGGGATCCTGTGGAATCCTGAGGAGTCTCTGAGGGTGGCTTTCCTGGCAGGTCATTTCCAGCCTGAAAGCCCAGCTGGCAGAGGCACAGAGCAGGCAGGAGGCCCAGCTGCATGAGGACCTGCAGAGAGCAGATCAGAAAGTGCAGCAAAAAGCCCATCAAGTGAAGGAATACGAGCGAGAGGTGAGTGTTCATTTTGAATTGCTGAAGGTTCTTCACGCTCTCTCCCTGGGGTGACAGTGGTGCCTGAGGGGAAAGGACACCCCTCAGCATCTCACCTCACTAGGGTGAAGGCTTTGTGCTCCCCAGGACACAGCCGGATCCCACTCTGGGCTTGGAACCAGGATCCTGCTGCCCCTGGGCTCTTGTGGGAGGCTGATTCTTGGGAGGCCACTCCAGTGCTGTGCTGTAATTCAGGGAAACCTCTTTCCCTGTGGTCCCTGCAGCTCAGCCAGCTCATGAGCGAGAAACGCCAGGAGGTGCAGAAGGACCACGAGAGGAAGATGGAGAGGATGCGAGAGGAGCACCGGCAGGCCCTGGCACGGATCCAGGAGCAGTACCAGGAGGAGGTACGGCTGGCGGGGAGCGGTGAACGGGGGAGGCGGCCGCAGTCGGTGCCACGGGCTGGCCTTCCAGCGCGTCCTGCGTGCCCGTGCGCTGCGACTGGAGGGCCCTGTGCCTCAGGGAGTGTCTCCTCGTCTCCCTTGGCGGGGCAGGAGCGGAAGCAGAGATCCGAGCTGCTGGAGGGGCTGCGGAGCGAGGCCGCGCGGCTGCGGCAGCTCCACGACGCCGAGGTGAAGGCGCTGCAGGCAGAGCTGGAGGGGAGGCTCGCTGCCCTGCAGCACAGGCACAGGGAGAAGGTGAGCAGGGGGATCTGCCTCTGGCCCTTGGGACTCCCGAGGGACGGCCTGGGTGCTCCACACCTTGTGCCCCGGCCACCCTGCGCAGCCCAGGGTGAGGGACACGAGTGGCAGGACACACTTCCCACTCTGTGTTGTTCCTGGGGAGGGAGGAGCTTGTGCCATGCTCTTTAATTCAGTGTCTGTGTGCAGGAAAGAAAGGTCCAGGATTCGGAGAACGAGCTTGAAATCCGCTCCAAGAACATCCAAGCCAGATCAGAGCAGCTCCTCAGCCAGGTGAGTCGGCCTGTTGGGCTCACAGAGGTTCCCTAACCTGTGCCAATCCTTTGGCTGCTTCCTCGTGGGGAACTTCAGAAAAGCTCAGCCAGGGCTTCTGGTGCCATTCCAGTTCCAGGTAAAACTTTATCACAAGTCAGAGCAGGGCTAAGCATTCCTGGTACTGGTTATTGCTGCGGAAGTCTGAGCTCAGTGCTTTGGGGGACGGCGAGTGGATCATAAAGCAAATCTGACAGCACTCCTTGGGTATTTTGGAATGGTCCAGACACTTAGGCCTGAGCTCTGTACTCGAGGTGCTGCTCAGCATCAGCAGTCCCCTGGCTCTGACACTCCCCTGCCTTCTCACCTGTGCACAGGAGGAGTCCCTGCGGAGGAAGAGGCAGCAGCTGCTGGATGAGGACAGACGGATGCACCTCGAGAGAGACGTACGGACACCTGAGCTCTGGAGAGGGGTGGGGCTGCCTTTGGGGCTTGGGGCAGCACGTCAGAACTGTGGCTTTAGGGGAACAAACTGTCGTTTCTAAATTGTGAACCTGAAAACCCCTCCCTGCCCCAGTCTGGAGAGCCATCCTGCTGAGAGGTGGATTAGCTCTGAGCTCTTTCCCAAAGGGAAGCGCCAGCCCTGTTCTTCCAGGATTGGTGTGTGGTGTGTGCAGCTCTGGGCCCCTGTGAGCTGGGTGCCTCTTATTTTGGGGTTGGGGAAGTGACAGTGAGGGTTTTTCTGGTTTTCTCCTAGGAGGCTGCTGTGGCTTCCCAGCTGCGCCTGGAGGAGAGCAGGAAGGAGCATTCCAGCCTCCTCGAGTCCGTCCGGCAGCTGCGGAAGGCCCTGGAGGAGCTGCAGGACCAGAAGGCTGAGCTGGAGGCCCAGGTGGACCTGCTGCAGACCCGGAGCCAGAGGCTGCAGAAACGCATCGGGTGTGTGGCAGAAATCTCCTCCAATACCAAAAAATCTGCCCTGTGCCCCTGACAAACCTCTCCAAGCCAACCTGGGCCTCTCCCTGACCTCTGAGCTCTCTGTGTGTCGGGCCAAATCCCTTCAGAATCCCGAGGTGCCCGTTGAAGGCACGGAGGTGCTGGGGGCTGGTTCCAGATCTTTTATTAACTCAGGGTGCAAATTTGCTCCTTTACTTCTGCTTGTCAGGTTGCTTTGTGTCCTCCACACCTGCCGTGGGAGGTCAGTGAGTTGCTGTGAGAGGGGCACTGAAATGCCAGCAGGTTTTCCTGAGGTGTTTGAGCTGCTGGGGAAGGGTGGGAAGCAGTTTCCCTGCCCGGACAGGGGTTGCACTTGGCATAACACCACAGACCCAACGCTGCTGGTGTCTTGCACACCTTCAGCCCTTTCCCTCCTGGAATCCGGAGGGAACTTGGCACACCAGGATGGACTGCAGGCTAATGCAGTGCCTCCTCTGTTGATTTTTCCTGTGGCAGTGAGCTGGAGGAAGCAATCAGGAGCAAGCAGGAGGCTCTGAAAGAACTGGAGGCAGAAGAAAGTGTGGAATCTCCAAGAAAGAAAGCTGAGCTCCGTGTGGAAGACTTGAGAGAAACTCCTCAAGCTGTGAGTAAAGCAGACTGTGAAGGTGTTTGCCTTGTGAGATCTGAGGCTGTAACTCCCTTGAAAATCCCAGCATTTGTTCCTTCTCTGTGAAATCATTTGAGATGCAGAGGTGCATTTCTCTTTGCCAGTGTGTTCAGAAGTATTTGCAGATGTCTGTCTGTTATTACTGGGTGGAGAGGAGTGTGGGATACTTGAGTCAAAAGCAGGGCTTGAGTGGGGATAGAAATACCTTTGCTACCTTCAAAGTCACACCGGAACGTCCCAGGCACTGGGTTTGCATCTGGGCAGTGCCACGGTTATGTCATTCCAAGTTTTTGCTCCTGATTGGGTTCTTAGGGGATCCTGGGGCTCTGTTTCCCATACATATTTCTCAGTTTTTGCAACGTTTCACCTCTCAGCACTCATCCAGAGAGCCTTCCCCTGCCTCTCAGAGCCACGAGGAGAGTGACACCCAGTTTGACCAGTGAGTATCCGTGTGCCAGAAATCCTTTTGGCTCTGCTTTTCCCAGCAGGGGTTTTACTTCGGGTTTGCACACAGCAGTGCACCGACAACCCATTTTTGGGGGTGCTGTGTGAGGTGTGCGGCGTGGCCCCGGCAGCACAGGGAGCTGGGACTCTCCTGCCTTTTCCCCGCAGTGTCCGGAGCTACCTCTCTGCGGAAGGAATCTCCCTGAGGAATGCCAAGGAGTTCCTGCTTTGCCAGACGCGCTCCCTGAGGAAGAGGCGCTCGGCGCTGAAGGCTGCCAGGCTGCAGTGGCGCCAGGACCTGCGCAAGGCTCAGGAGGCCGTGCAGGATCCCGACAGCTCCCAGCTCCTGGAGGGAACGCGCCGGAACCTGGAGGAGGTGAGCCCCGGCCGCTGCCTGTGCTGGGGTGTTGTGGCTGCACAGATCACCCCGCAGCCCTGGGATCAGCTGCTGGCTCTGCAGCTGCAGTGGTCCTGCTGGTGTGGGGGTGGTGATCCTGGTGGATGTGGGTTTGGAAGCGAAACCTCCTTTTCCTCGGGCTGGGCCTGCTTTGAGCCACGTGCTCTGCTCGCCGTCCACGGCCCTTCCCACACTCTCGAGGACTTGGGAGAGGTTTCACTCCAGCAGCAGCATTTCCTGTGCTGAGCAGAACCAGATAATGAAAGTCACCCCAACGGCTAATGTAGATTATTTCCTGTCATTCCTGCTTAATTTCCCTCCTTGCCTGGCTGTTGATCTGCTGCAGGAGCAGAAGCGCTTGGACCACATGAAGTCGGCCATGCAGAAAGGACAGGTGCTGCTGAAGAAGAAGGAAGAGAAGCTCAGCCAGCTGGAGTCCTCGCTGCTGGAGGAGGTAAACTGCAGCATCCCTGCCCAGCTGCATTCCCCCTGCCCAAAGCTCTGGGGGGCTCATGGTCCCTGTCAGGGCTGTTCAGCTGGTGGCCCAAGACTGGTGTTTGCCAGCAGGGCTGGATTTTGGAAACACTTTCCGTGAGAGCACGAGAGCCTGCTGAGTGTGTGGCTGCAGAAAGCAGCTTGGAAAAGCTGCATGGTTTGAGCCTGGAGGAAACAAGGGCAGGTCACCTCTTGTGAGCTGGGATGGAGGCTGCTCTCCTGACCAAGGCAAACCTTGGAATCTCTGGCTCTGCCTGGGACCACGCGGCCTTAGGCAGGGCAGCAGCAGATGCAAGAGAAGACGACCTTTGATGGTCAAACTCTTGTCCTTGGTGCGGAGAACCCAGCCCTGCAAGAGTTCTGAGGGTTATTTAAAGCACAGACCACGCTGACTCCTGCTGGCAGGGCCAGTTCACGTGGCTGCTGGGTTTGGCCTCTTGCACTTTCAGAGCCCAGGCAGTCTCTGGACACTCAGATTTTGCTGTCAGGGACTGAAGACAAGTTTGCCTTCACTTGACCTGTGCCTGACTGCAGCCCAGCTTTGTAGACAAGCTGTAGGCAGAGTTCCAGCAGCTTCTGTGTTCCAGGGATGATACAGCAGGTTTTATTGGCATTGTTTTCCTCCTCCTGACCAGCTCTCGGATGAAGATACACTGAAGAGTTCTGCATGCAAGAAGGTGGTGACTTTTGATCTGAGCACCTCTGAGGACACAAACAGCACATCCAGTGGAAATCCATGTTACTCTAAATGTAAGTGTGAGGCTCTCAGCCTATTCTGGGTTTCCCTCTTACCTCTGATGTCCCTGTTGTTCTCATTTGTGCTCAGTTATGTCTAGGGCAGGTCTGTCTCCATGGCTGGGACTGCTCAGTGTATTGCACCTGACTGCAAAACTTGTTTCCTGCCTGTAGTGGCAGATAAGAGGGATGGAATCTGTGAGTGAACCTGCCTTTTAAATCTCTGTGGATTATAAAATCTCTCTGATTTCCCTCTGATCCTGCAGAGCTGTGTTGCTCTTCTGCAGGAGTCTGGGCTTCCCCTTCTTCACATCCATGGCAGGAGAGGCTGCTGCAATTCCCTCTCTGCTGCTTGTGCTTTTTTTTTGGCTTTTGGTTGCCTCTAGCTGGAGTTGTGCTGCGGGAAGAAGGGCAGGAAGACAGGAGGGGTGGGTTGCTTGCACAAAGGCTGCTTTTGTACTGCCTTGTCCATGATCCCTTTTTTCCTCCTCTCTCTCCTCAGTTGATTTGAGAACGGATTTATGGCCTGGCCCCCAGCTGGACAAGATCCAGCACCTGAGAGACTCGCTGCAGAGCATCACCAGTGAGCTGAACGGGGTCCTGGGCTTCCTGGACTCCCTGAGCCATCACCAGTCTCCTCTCTTCACCTCCACATCCCGCGAGGGCATCCCCCTCTCCACGTACTCCTCCTTGGCAGGCCTGGGGGCAGGCAGCTCCCTGGGAAACCCCCCCGGGGTGTCTCCCCTGGACCAGTGGGCCCGGAGCAGCGGGCCCAGCTCTGCTTGCTCCATCTCAGGGCAGTCAGTGGACAACATCCTGGCAGAGAAATGGCGCAGGTATTTCCCAGGTGAGTCTCCTGTCCTTCATCCACCTCTTTGCTGCCCACAGCTTCTAATTCTGCAGCCCTGCAAGTTCTAATTGAACACTTCCAGTGCTGGGAAGGGTGGGTGCACTGGTGCTGCTGGTAGGAAGGGTGCTAAGGGGATAAGGAACGAGCAGCTCATTCCAGAAGTGCAGCATATGGCTGATCCTGCCATCCTGGCCTGGAATACACACCCAAGAAAGGGGCAAAAGTGGAGACAGCCTCCTCCACTGGGAGCCTCCTTCCAATGGCATGGAGGGATCTCCATCTGCTTCCTTGGTGTCCATGATACAAGAAAGCAAATGCACCCGGATACAAAGGCTGTTGGTTCTGTGGGGTCTCTATTCAATGTCTGTTTTCCAGGTGGGTTCTCGTCACTCAGTGGGAGTTCCGTGCCTCTGGACAACAAGCTAGGATATGTACCTGCAGAGTAAGGGCCTTCTTCCTTGATTCATTGTGCTGCTGTTATTTTTCTGGAATGATTGTTAGGTCACGTGTCCTAGAACAAGTAGATAACAATGGGATCACAGCTATGAAATACATATTAAGGAGATAAGTTATGCTATCAGTATATATATTTATTTCTTCAGCAGCCCCTCACTTTCTCATCTCTGGGATCCTTTCTGCCCAGATCTCTCTTTTTCCCCCCACTTACCCTGTTTTCCTCTCGCTGCCCCAGTGAACAAATCCGGCTGTTCCAGCACTCCAAGTTCCGTGAGCCAGGGAAGATGAGTATTGAAGGGATGATTGAGAGCAACAAGAAATGGCTGGAAGGCTTTAAGAAGGATTCAAAAGCGTATCTTTTACCTGCATCTAGTCTTTAATTGCATTCCTGCTTCCTGCAGAAGGTAGGAGGGCGGCGGGAGGGTTGTGAATTGGGAGCACTGAAGCATTGAACAGCAATGTCGAGGCCTTGGCCTGTACTTCGGTGTCTGGTTCTGCAAAGGACTGTGGTGTTCAGCAGTTAGAGCATGAGTGACCTGTGTGCTGCTCTTTGAGCTGTGCCTGCCTGAGGAAGTGTCCCTTCCTTGCCCTGGTCGTGCTGTGGTGCTCGTTAGTGGTGCTGCTCTGCTGTAAAGCTGGTGAGAATTTAAAAGTGTGGACCAAATAGTGCAGAAGGGAGGAGATGGCAGGGAAGGGAGGAGAGATGGCAGGGAAGAAGGGGGTCTGGTTTTGCAGGCCGTGGATGGAGCCCTTGGCCATGGGCAGGCCCTGCTGAGCAGCCCAGGATGAGGTGAGGGCACCTGGAGGTGTGTGGACTGGGCACGTGGGAGGGCAGGGCAGGCTGGACTCCCCTCGGAGCTCTCCTCCGGCTCTGTTTTGAGGAATTTTGTAGCATGAGGTTGGATCCAGAGAGCGAGACCTCTCTCTGCTGTTAGCAGGGATGCTTCCAGGCTGTGTGGTACCCGTGCTGTGCGCCGATGCTAGCAGCAAATCCCCGGGGCTTCCGTGCTGTCCTGGGCATGGTGTGCCTCTGAATTCCCTAATCCCCCTTTAATTCCAACTGACTGGGATGCAGCAGGCTAAGTGCAGCACGTGTGCACAGGGCTGGCTCAGTACCTCTGTACCTGTCCTGTCTGGCTGTGCTAATTCCTGCTGTAAGCCAGGCTTTTCCTTCACCCAGCTGTCAGACCTCTCTTCCCAAGGGAACAGAAGCCCCCTGGCAGCAGCCCCAGCCTCCTCCAGCTGGGACTGGATGAAAACAGGCAGATCAAGGTGTACCACTACTGAAAGGTGGGATTTTTCTCTGCAGGGATGGTGGGGAGGGTCTGTGCAGTCTGCCCAGGATAGGCTGGGTTTTGGTGGTGCCCACCCAGCCACGTCCACTGTGTCTGTGTGCCACGTCCTTGAAACCAAGTCTCTTTGCAAGAGAGTGGAGGAAGGAGGAAGAGAACTTCCCAGGCGGATTCTTCTAATCCTGTAATGTGTCCAAATATACTTTATAGAGTGTTTAATCCAGCGGTGACATATCAGGGCTTCAATAAATCAACATTTCCCTCATTAGTATTCCAGCGATGGTGAGGCAGAGCTGTGAATCACGGGGGACTTTGAGTAACTGGTCAAGGGGGAGGATGTGAATCCAGCTGAGGCTGTGCTGGAGGAAATGTGTCAGGAAATGAGCCCGCACCACTGCCCCAAGAGCTCAGTGGCAGGTGGGCCACGTCAGGTGGCCTCTGGCACGTGTGAGCGGGGGAGAAGGAGCAGCGGAAGGGCTGCGGAGTCTGGGGATGGAAGCAGGGAATGACACATTCAGGCTGCTGGGGAATGTTCTGCTCGCTTGGGGTGGAAGCAGTAGGAGCTGAGCCAGGCGTGGCTCTCGGTGGCATTCCCTGCTCCTCTCGTGGCAGGCTGGGCAGAGCTGTGCAGCAAAGCAGCTGCTGGAGCTCCGTTCCCGTGTCACGGATGCGCCGGTGGCAGCGGGAGCAGGGATGGCAGGAGAGTGTGAGGAATGTCTGCTGGTGCAGGCACTGCTGAGGAGCTCAGCCTCCTGTGGACGTTGAGGCAGAGCCCCACCTGCGTCCTTGCATGCCCTGGGGAGCGGGATCCGGAGCTCGGCCCAGCAGCTGGGGTCTCCTTCCCTGCCATCCATCCTGGAGCCTGGCCTTGCTGCTCCGGCAGCAGCTCCGCAGGGATCCTGGGAGAGCAGGGACGTGGGAAGACTGGAAAGCTGGCTGAGGAGTTAGTTGGGATGAGCAGCTCCTGGACCTCAGCTGTGAGATGGTGGCTCGTGGCTTTGCTCACCAGGTGCTGTGGTCAAGTTCCTCAGGAAAGGCCGTATCCAGAGGGTATCCCAGCCCGCTGGGATGCTTGGAATTGGGAGGATGCCTGCTCTACCCAGCGGGGAGGAGTCAGGCTTTTGCGGGAAAGGGTTGTCTCTGTCAGTGTTGGGTCTCTGTTTGTGTTGGGTTGTCTCTGTCAGTATTTCCTCCGAGCTGACTCTAAATATTTTATGCTTTAAAAAGCTGCCGAGCACTCGCCATTCTGGCTGCTGAGGACGCTGCACTTCAAGGGAGCCCATCTGTGAGAAAGCATCTTCAAAGCCATTCTCCTGAGACAGCTGGTGGGGGCAGGCCCACGGAGCTGCTGCCCCACACCCCCTGTGCTGTGTGTGCCCCTCGGCTGGGTGAGGATGGGCACGCCGTGGGCACGGGGATGTTTACATGCAGATAGAAATATATTTTTGATGAGCATCGTTTTTAAACTCTTAAGAATGTATGGGGATTGGGGTGGGGGTTTTTTTTGGTTTTTTTTTTGCTGTTTTTTCTTAGAATTTTTGTAATTACTCAGCCAGCCTTATTCCTTCCTAGGAAAGGAGGGATCAAAACACGGGTGTCCTATCTGCTGTCGGATTGCACAAACCCCTTTCTGTAGAGACTTTGATTTTATTTTCCTGGATTCGAGGAGTACATGTGGCAGTCCTTCCAGCCAGGGGTTTTAGGAGGGACCCCACAGTTCTGGCTCGCTGTGGCCATCACTGAGTCCACTCTGTGTTTTGGGAGAAGCATGGATTAGTGGTGCAGAGAAATGCCAATATTTTTAACAATAACTTGGTTTGAAACATGCTCCTTTTTCCTGTTAAAACCTGGGATAGCAGCTGTATCTGGTTTTGTACAAAATTAAATCAACGTGAGCCTGTTTTGTATGACGGTGATGGTTGTTGCTCTGTTTTTGTTGTAGCCCTGGATATCCAGCTGTACTTACCTCTCACATCTCCCCTTGCTTGTGTCTGGGCTGTCTCATGTTTTGCCTTGTCAAGGCCATTTCTGGAAGTTAAGCTCACTGTACCTTTATTACCATTATTCTTTTAAGTGTCTGAACAGGGCAGCAAATGCAGAGGCAGAGAGAAAGCTAAAAACCAAAACCAGAAAACCAAACCAAGGCGTCGCTCTGGCAACTTCGGGATCTGTTAAAAATGTCTGACTGTAGATTGGCTGTTGCTGCTGATTCCCGTGTTTGGGAGCAGCCCGGAATTGCCCAGCAGTGTGCTGGGTGCTCGTGGGATCCTGCAGTGGGGTCGCTGAGTAAGGCTCTCACCAGGAATTACGGAGGATTGGAGATGTGCTGCTCTCTTCCCGTGACTTGTTCCCGTCTCCTCCTCGCCTCCTCCCAGCAGCCTGTGGGAGCTGGAGAGGCACGGGGAGAACGGGATGTGGATCAGCTGATAGTGCACAAGTGGAGGCTGGTAGTTCTGTCCTTAAAAAGAGAACAAACCACCACCAGGCTCTGGCTGGCCCCAGTTCCAGCTGTGCAGGAGCTGCACTTTGCCCTCTGGAGAGCTGGATAAGAGCTGCTGAGGAGTTCTGGTGGCAGCACATGCTCGCCAGGCTGGCACTTTTGGGGACAAGTCTTCTACCCCACTGCTGAGCAGTTCAGGGTGGCTCTGAGACATCCCAGATCCCGTCTGGAGCCTTCTGGGTGCTGTTACTGTCCTGAGATGGGTCCCCAGGGAGCAGCAGGTCTGACCCAGGCTGGGCTGTGCGTGTCTGTCCGTGCTCCCTGCCATGCCTGTGTACGTGGAGAAGAGGGATTTGCTTTTCCTGGAATGCCAGCACCGTGTCTGCTGGAGAAACGTGGTGATTAGAAGAGCAAAAGGGCAGCGCCCGATTACTTCACCACGCTGAGCAGGGGCCGTAAGCTCATTAAGGGGCTTGGCCTCTGCCTGCCCAAGGAGGGGCGTCTCAGTCCTGGCTCTCCGGAGATCCCAGCGCGCTGCTCCCGAGCTGTGCCTTGCCGGGCCGGAGGGAGCCCTCGCACGGCCCAGCCATGCTGGGCACCCTGATGACAGCGCTGTTCTTCGTGGTGAGGGTGGTCAGACAGGTGAGTCCGGCCTGGCTGGGCAGCAGGGAGGGTTTATTGCTGTTGTGTTATTTCTCCCCTGCCTAGGGCTGCTCTCTGCTGGGGCAGGGACGGGAGGCAGCAGTTCCTGCTTGCCCTGCTGGGAATGGCTTCCTGTGCCTCCTAAACCACCCCGGGCAGGAGGGCCGGGAGCCCCGTGGGCTCTGTTGCCACGATGGGTGGCCAGGGAGGGTTGTGATCTCTGGTGGAGCACGTGGCTGAGCCGCTCTCATTTTTCCCCCTTCTCTCCTGCCCTGTTCCCTGCTGAAACCCCTCCCTGTGTGCAGCTGGGGACCAACCTGTTCCGTGAGGAGCCCCTGCCTTACCTGGTGTACCAGCCCCTGCCCTGGCAGATCCAGTGCGTGTCCCAGAGCCGCCGCACCAGCCGGGACAGCGAGGTGAGGGCTGGTGGCACCGCCAGGGCAGCTGTGAGCCAGCAGCCTGCTGGGGGCACGAGGTGTAGGCAAGGGGGGAGGGAATGCCAGGAGGCAGTAAAAGCTGGAAAGTGTTGGGGGCGTATTTGGAGACAAATTCAAGCTTATTTTGAGAAATGGAAATATCCCCTAGAAGACCTGGCACCCCAGGAGCTGCAGGTTCATGGTGTGTGGGGGAAGCAAACCCAGCAAGCCTGTCTCCTTGCTGGTGTGAAATGCAGGTCCAGTGAGGATAACCTCTGCCAACGTTCATCCCGAGGTGGCCTGGTGCATCTCACAGCTCTGACTTTGGATACAAAGCTATTTCCTGCCTCTCCTTGGAGGTCTTTCCACAAATGCAGGTTAATTAATCAGTGCTCTTTAAGGGAATAACAGTAAGCATGTTCCAGCTTTCCAAAGGGACAGTGGAAAGCTTGGTGTGGCTGGTTCTGTCCCTTTCAGAGCTTCCCACTGGCCTGACAGGACCATCCTCACTGCCTCTGCCTGGAATACAACTAACTTTTATTTCTCTGCTTTTCTAGAGAGGCAGGAACTCACGACACAACAGCATCTACTCGCTCTCTGGAGAGAAAAGTGAGTATGGAGCAGGCAGGGAGGCAGTAAAAACACCCCAAACAACCCAAGTACGGGGGAAACTCATGGCTGGGACTGTGAATGCAGCAGAAGAGCAGGCATTGCAGTACCTCTTTCTCTTTCCAAAAACCTGTGATGTTATTAAGGGGTATTTGATGGTGAGGTACTTGCTCATGTGTCGTGTCAGCCAGTGAGGGTCCCAGTGACTCAGGGCTGAATATCGAGCAGCACATCTGTGTCTGTGCAGATCCCTGCTCCCTTCTTTCTGTGACTGACTCGCGTGGGGTCATGCTGGGAGGGACGCTCACCTGTCCCACAGCACAGCCCCCTTTCTCCGTGTTCTGGTAAACCCACCCGGCTTCTCCTTGGTCTTGTCTCCAGGGCTCTGCAGGGCTCAGCAAAGAGGATTTGAGCAGTTTCTATTCTCGGTGCCAGGCGGATCACGGGTGGTGGGGGCTGGGGGTGACATCCCTCCTCGTGGCCCAGGAGCTCTGGCCAGCCTGGGTGCTGGGCTGGGGGCTTCACTGCAAATAGGTGCAGGTCCCGGGGCTGCCAGTGGCTGAGCCCCTGGGCAGGGGTGTTCTGGGCAGAGCTGTGGGCAGCCAGCACAGCTGGGGCTCACCATGCCAGTGCCTGCCCTCTGCCCTTGGACCTGGGCAGGGTTCACAGCTGATGGTGTGTGGTGTTGAGCAGGGCAGGAGGGAGCCCGTTCCCAACGTGGATTCCTTTTTATTTATCTTTTTACTTTGCAGTTTCTTTTAGGCTGTGAAGGGAAATGGGTTCAGGTGACAGTGGTGAGTTTATACAGCAGCATCTGGCCCCAGGGTTCCTGATGGCTGCTCGGGGGGTGCTTAGCAGTGACACACTGGCTGAGAGGAGCACTGCTGAGTGGCTTTGATGCAGTTCCTGTTGAATTTCACAATACTTCCCTAATGCCACATTAAGCAGGAGTGGGGAGGGCTCCCATTTGTCAGCGTGAGAGCTTTATTGCTGTGCAGGGCCAGGCTTTTTTTCTAATCTTATTTGTGTGTGCGAAAGTAAGTGAGCATCATACGTGGTGATTAAACGTGGGGAAGCTGGGGTCTTAGGGGAGTGGAGCTGTGTAAATAGAGGGCTTAGCACTGCCAGGGAGGCTGGGCTTTGCTTTTTGCCTCCTGTTCCCTGCTCTTCCTGCCCTGGAGATGTCCCTGTGAGCCAGTGAAGTTGTGGTTCCATGCTATGAGCTCTGCAGCAAGGGAAGCTGTCCCGTCTGGGGAGTGGGGAGGCCACTGACCCCATGGGGGTGATGCCAGAGCCCTGCCCTGCTCTGTGGAGCCTGTTCAGGGCTGCTGGCACCGTCTGTGCTCACTGTGATGTTTTGTTGTCCTCCCAGGTGACGTGACCCCTGATGACAGCAAGGAGAGCAAGTTCTTCTGTGACCCTACCGAGAGGGCGGCCATCACCATCCAGACCCACTTCAGGAGGTACCAGCAGCAGAAGCAGAAGAAGTAGACACACCAGCCACCCGTGGCCTGCACTGCCCCTCCTGTTTGTCTGTTCTGTACCCCAGAGACATTTGGGGCCGTGGTGACTGAACCTGCCCCTGATCCATAGCTCCTGCTGCAGGTGTAGGTGCTCTGCCCTGGTGTTGGTCGCTGCTCACAGGGAGTTCTCTGTCCTGCCCAGTCCTTCCCCAGACAGCATCGCCTCGTGGGCCGGGTTACAGCTGCTGAGGGGCTGCTGGGGACAGGGCACAGGGGGGGTGACAGCACGTTTGGAAGCCTTGGCCAGCCCTTGGGTCTCTCTGTGAGTCCCCGCAGCTGTGTGGGCAGGAGCAGGTCCTGCACAGCTGAGGCCGGTTGTGCTGGCTGGTCAGTGCCCAGCTGGGGCTTGTTTCAGCCACCACTGACCCTCCCCTGTGCCTCTGCCTCCTCCACTCTGCCTCTGGAGCTGGGTGGGAAAGCTGCCTTTGTCCCCTGCTCTGTCTGGCCGGCAGAGGGGCCAGCACAGTGTCCAGGAGCCAGCCCGGAGTGGGACGTGCTGCAGGCCACGAGGGGAGCAGGAGCTGAGCTGTGAGCTGGTCTTACCTTTCCTTGGGGAGAACTGGTTGGGGTGTGAACTTGGTGGAGAGCTGGTTCCAGAGCAGGCAGTGGGTGGACTCTGTGTCCTGGGGCTGAACCCCATTTCCTTCCAGAGACATCCCTCTGGTAATGCTGGTGTCGGGGTTGGAGCCCACCCAGCCCCCTGGCCTGGTCTGCTGGTGCAGCAAAGCTGAACCGAGACCTGCTCCCAGGCTGGCAGGGACAGGGCCCCAGGAGTGTCTGGGCTTGAACACCCCTTTCTGGGTGCTGGTGTTTGGAGTTCTGGAGAAAGGGAACAGGAAAGCACCGAGCTCTGGGCCAGCAGAGAAAAGAGGAGGTTTGCTGTGAGGAGCTGCTGGGAGCTCTGTGGGAAGGAGCAGGGCAGGGAGGAGCTGCTGGCTGTGGCCAGGGCGGCTCTGAGTGTGGTCTCCAGTGCTGCTTTGCTCGTGTGCTGCTGGATTTTTTGTGCAGAGCTGCTGAGCTGTGCCCCAAGAGCCCTTTGTTGTTCTCTTCAGCCATAATTACCTTCAGCCCTTCTTACCAGGGCTCTGTCCCCAGCTGCCCCTACTTACCATCAGCTTGGGAGTGCAGGTATCTGTTGTTTGGCCTCTGCCTGTGCTTGGCTGTGGTGGCATTTGGTGCTCGTGTCTCCTCTGGAGCTGATTCTGGAAGGTGCGAGTTGTAGGTAGCCTGGCTGGAGTGCTGTGCAAGGCAGCTGGTGAAGCAGACCTGAAACAAAACTGCGTTTTTGAGCCTGACAGCTTCTTGTCTGCTTGCTGTTGGAAGGCAGAGTTGGGCTGAGTTGGCTGTTGTCCTTCAAATCCTGTGGTGAGGGGCAGTGGGCTCCCTGAGGGCAGGGGTGGTGGGGTCTCACAGGTGCTGGAAACTTGGGCTGTGTTGAACTAGGCAAGGCCAGGGCTTGTGCCTGCTGGGGAAGGGAAGGGGAGAATCCTTGCTGAGATGTAGAAGGAAATCTGTACTAGCCAATTCCAATAAAGTTGTATTAATCTCTGTTAATCTGTTCCTCTTTTTATCTTGCTAATCTGCTTACTCTCACAGCTGAACACGCTTGCCTTTTCTTGCCTCTTCTATTTTTAATTCTATTTTTCCTTCTCTTTCTATTCCAAGCCTGGGGTTGGCTTTTTGGAGGTGCTGCCTGGCTGTGACCCTGCTTTAAGATGGGGCTGGGCACTTGGTTTTCTTTAAAACCTGTATTATGTAAAGGTTTGTAAGTCTAATGTGCCCTGAACTGATGCTTCCCCACCAGCCTAGTTGCGAAGAGGTTGGCTCTGAGTGGTACCTGGATAATGGCTAAAAATTATTAAAAATGGGCAAAAGAAATTGTCTTAACAGCTTGTTTCTCAAGCCCCAGAGGTGAACAGCTGCCAGGCTCTTGCCAAGGTGCTTCCAGCTCTGCAGGATTTCAGGAGTTACCTTAGTTAGGAAGAAGCAGATGGCAAAGGAGGATCTGCTGACCAGTGGTGCCAGCAGACTGGGAAGGGGACTGCAAGCTGCACGTGGAGACTGCAGTAGCACCAGTACTTGCATGTCATTTTTCTTTGGGTACTTCATTTAGAAAAAAATAATCAAGGAGAGCTGTTGGAAAAGATGACCTCTGCAGCACTTGATTACAACTGATGAATTAAACCCTGTCAAGAGGGGGGAAAAAAAAAAGAAAAAAAGAGAATGGTACAAATCTGTGCTTAGATGCTCCAACTGTTAGTTTGAGTTAAAATAGGAAGTGTGTCATTGTAAGGAAAGAGCTGGAACCAGTTGGTAGCAAGCATGGAGGGAGAAGTGATGAAAACTTGAGCTTGTAAATTACAAGAAATAAGGCAATGAAAGCGCAGCTAGTTAATTAGACCTCAGCACCAGAAGCTTGTTAGAAAGGTGAAGTTCTGCTTTGGGTAACTCAAACAGGAGTTAATAATGGCCTGAGTTATTTCTGCCTTCGTGGGGTAGCGGAGCAGGTAAGGAGGGGAACAGGGAAGGAGGGCTGCCAGCCCTGGGGCTTCAGCTGCTCTTGCCGTCACAACCGTGTATGAAAGGGGAGGGTAGAACCTGCATTATGTGGTCTGATACTGCTGTGGCTGGTGGTGGAAACCAAGAGCAAAGTAAGAACAAGTCACGGCGGTGGCTGTGCCGGGGTTCTCGGTGCTGCCCGGTGTCCTGGGGCGCCTGTGCAGTGCTGCGCTGGCCTGTGCCACGACTCACCGTGACAGGAGGCAGACGCACCGCGACTCCCGGCACCGTGCTGGATCCACCACCCTGTGTTTTGTCACCCAGCTGTGACCGAGGACAGCGGTGCTGCTTCTCCTGCTCCCAGGACACATCCCAGGAACAAGGTCCTGCTTGGAGGAGCTGCTGTGCCTTGCTGGATGCTGGATCTGATGCTGGAGCCACCAAAAGCTTACCTGGAGCTGCCGGAGCTGTGCCATGGCTCATGAGGGTCTGGGCAGCTGTTCAGCCCTCTGGATGAGCTGGACAAGGGTTCCTGTTTCACACCACGGTTCCTCGTGGGCTGGAGCTCGGCTTGGTGCTGCTCTCTTGGTGCTGTGGCACAGTCTGGCCGTGGCTGGGCTGTCCTGCTCTGTGGTACCATGCCCAGGACCCTGCTTCTGTTCCCGACCCTCCTCCTGCCCCATGGCTCTGCAGGTTGGTACGTGGCTTAATATTCCTTAACACTTAATTCTATTTCTCAGTATTCCTTAATATATAATCCAATGTCTTAGTATTTCTGTGCTTTGGCTGCCCTGGGCTGTCCCTCTCCATCCTCCTGCCCTGTGCTGCCCCAGCCCTGCTCTGCCTAATTCCCTGCTCACTTAACAAACGCCCCATGTATAAACATAACCTTTATTGCACACAGCGCTGGGTTTTTTTTCATAGAAAAAGGTATTAACACATAAGCATTTGCAAATTGAAGCAACTCCTGCTGTTTTCAGAACAGTAAAATAGCATGCAATGTCTCGGAGACGTTCCTTTTTAAAACCACCGACAAGATCAGGGAGAAAAAAAAAAAAAAAAATCGCTGAGTCTTTCCTTGTGCCCCTTTCAAAATGATGTGAAATATATATATATGTTTACATATATATTATATTTTTAAATCTGTAACATCAAATTCTTTGTGCCCTGGTTTCTTTTTCTGTTCGGAGAAGAAGAAAATAGCTTCATTTATACAAAAGAGTCCGTTATGTACAAGTTTGTTAATTAAATATAAATGGCGCAGGGAAACGAGCAGCATCCGGCGGGTGCCCTACACCAGCGTGTAGGACTTGGAGTAGGCTCCGGCGCCCTGTTTTTGAGACCTGCCTACCCCCGACGTGCTCATCTCCAGCAGTGAGTCCCTGGAGCCCCCCACTTTGGAGTGCGTGGGCACCCGCGCCTCGGCGGCGGCCGCGGCGGCCA
>WBMZ01016060.1:0-17578 GCA_013400975.1 Atrichornis clamosus
CATTTCCCAGGCTGCCTGTTGCACTGCTCCGTGGAAAAAAGCGGGAGCAAAGGGGGCATTTCCCAGGCTGCTTGTTGCACCAATCCGTGGAAAAGAGAGGGAGAAAAGGAGGCATTTCCCAGGCTGCCTGTTGCATTGGTTCATGGAAAATGGGGCAAAAAGGAAGGTATTTCCTGGGACGCGGTTCTCTGGCTGTTAATCTCATTTAGGGAAAAAGAAAGTGGTAAAATAATAAGAACAGCTCAAAACCAGCAGATCGTGTATCTAACAGTTTGACTAAGCACACCACCATAAGGTTGTGCTCAAAATGCTCTTTGTTCCCAAATAACTAGATAAGAAAACAAAAATTCAAGAGCGAAAAGGAACAAAAAAAAAACAACCAAAAAGCCCCAAACCAACCAACAAACCAACCAACCAAACTCCCCTCCTCCCCTAAAAGCCAAAACAGAACAAAATAACAACCAAACAAACAACCCCCTAATCTAAGATCTGTATGAGAACCCTGAAAGACTTGGGAATGTCTCCCTCCTCACCTGACTGAAGGAGTGCTGGAGAAATGTGTGTATGTACATGATGACAGGCACAGCCAAAGATGAATATATTTGAAATAGTTTCAGAAGAGAAGACAAGTTTGGAAAGAAAAATGTGAGTATTGTGACATATTTCAGAATATGACAGGAAACTAAAGGGAATGATATATATATTGTACAAGAAAGTTTATTCAGATTCTCTCTCCTGTACCAAGAACAGAACATTATCCCATTGTACCTGTCTCTTATCTCATCTTATGGGTTTGCAGAACCAAATCTTTAACTATTATCTAAGTTGTTATATCTCACCTGACTTCAGCAAGTAATGGCAGCATATACCGCAGCATATACCAGCTGTCTCTCCCTACGGATCCCCCTCTGTTCCTGCCAGTTCTTTGATCTTTTTGGGAAGCCCTCCTTTATTTGACCAACTGTTCTGTCTTTCAGTGCTGAGTCATGAAGATTTACCATCCCTTGCAGTCTCATGAACTTTGCACTGTTCTTAGTCTGGGTGGTCGCTTCCTAATAGTCAACCTTCCATTAACCTTAAGATCTCCTACCTGTGTTTGTTGTTCCTATTTAGGTACTTAAGCACCTCTCTCTAATTTAATTCTCTGTATTTTAATATGTAACTTAAAAGAAATATGAGTCTATAAATGAGCATTGTATGGAACTCTTGTTTTGCCTACAGCAAGTTGCTGAAAAGGCTCATGTGAAAATTAGAGAATATTACACATGGTGACCTCATTGATTTCCTTTCTGGCTAGGGTAAAACATTTGTTTAGTAGCCGCAAACCTCTGTGAACATGTTACAGCTTACAAATGGAGCACGATAGGTATCCACTTGTTTGCCTCGTCAAAGGTGCCATGTTTCTGAATGAGAAGAAAAGAAATCTGATGGTTCATCTACTTAAGTATTGAAGTGAGCCAGATTTTCAGCAGAGCCTTGCTGCTATTTGGACACTTCAGTGAGAAAACTACTGTGGGCGACCACCAAATTCTTTCCTATTTAAGGATGTCACAATGGTATTTACTATTTAAAAAATCTGGACCCAAGTGGATGTGTAGTGTTTTTTTAAAATAAAGGCTTATAGCTATTGCTGCTAAGTAAAAGAAAACACTGTAAACCAGTGTCTCTGGGGAATTGTACAGGATGCATGTGCTGTCTGAACCTCTATGTATTTGCATAAATCTATGGGTTAAATCATTATTTGTAATTTGAAGTTTGCTGAAAACCTTCTAAAGTGAGACCAGGAATAAGATGCACAATTATTTTTGTTTTGCATAATGAGCCTGGGTAAGTAGAAGGTCACCTCAAAGTAGAGTTTTTCAAGGATACCAACATTTCTTCTTCCTATCCTGTATGTCTGATAAAATAGCTGGGTCTCGAGATGTCTGCTTCACTAATTGAAGGTCATATTAGCATGAATGGGTCTAGCCTTGGCTGATAGCTACCATTTCAATTTAACATTGGTTTTCTTATAAAGTAGAAATACGGTTTTTTCTACAAGAGTTACACTTCATAATGCAATCTCATCAAATCTAATGTAGAATGGTACATTCACATGTCAATAATTTAATCTTCCCCAATTTTAAATAATTAGCATAAATGAATAGAAATAAAATCCACACAGGATGGTAAAGATATAATGTCACGTGTGTATGTATACATAATATAACACGACACTCTTCCTACAGTGAATTAAGGCTTTGTTGATCTTAAGCAATAAAAAATCAATTGGATTATAACACAGAGCTTCAGTGAGGGTTTCCAGGATCTTAGAAATTAATGCAGTGTTCATGAATATGGAAAAGGCTTCCTTGCGGGATTCAGAAATGAGGTGACAGTGCAGCAGCTGGCCAACAAATCCATGTGACTATTGGTACAAGAGTATAAATATCACCCACTGCTGCAAGCACAAGTTAAAGATGTGCCATAGACAATCAGTTTTTAAGTTGTCTCCTGTGCAAAAGAACTGTTGACTCAATCAAGAAACACAAAAATAAAATCTATTGCTAAGGCTTAATGATGGGGCCAGAGTGTTCCTTAGCAGCTTCTGGTGCTGGCTGCCGCCAGGAGCAGGACACTTGCCTCAGTGATTCATTGCCCCTAATCAGGTCAGCTGTTTCTTACAAACCTAAAACTAGCACTTACTAGATACTTAGGTTTCATTTTAGCATTGAGAAGTGTTCTGAGAAAGGAGTATGACTCAGGTTCCTAACAGCTGTAGATTCTATTCAAGCAGCAAGAAGTTAGGTGCATTTTATAAGTATTTAGAGCTAATGGAAAACAGTGTTTTGAAATTAATCTCAGCTGTTAAAACCATGATCCTAAATCGAAGTTCTCTGTAACTGTGCAAATACTGCCCAGCATTATTGTCTAGAATTGCTATTTAGGTGTTAAAAATATCAGTCACCTCAGAGAAGCCGTTACCAGGCGTGCAAATTAGTTTGCGTATAAAATAGCTCTTGGCAGGTCCCAAAATTAAAACTGCCTGGTTCCATGTGGCTCTATTTAGTCCTACTGCACCAGAGACCCCCATCTGAAAGTTGTCTCTTTACTTATTTGGGACATAATGGAGAATTAGACTAATGATAGCTGGGATAGTAGCATGATACAGTATGTTAGGAAAAGGAGATATTGAAGCTGCCTTTGTGTGAGCATCAGTATGTGACTCTGGCAGGGTTTTGTGCCACAAGATGGATTTCTTGTAAAAGCTTGCCAGAACAATTGCCATTCTTGATCAGGGGTTTGGGGTTCTTTTTCTGCATTTGAATGAGAATAAATTATGACAGTACAGTTAGCATTTGTTTAAAGAGAAGAATTTGTGGCCCTACTGGAGAATGCTGAGCAAGGAGACAACCCTGAAGGGATGCCTCTCTGTTTCTGAGTAATTGGGCAGCAGGATCCCAAGGCAATTTGTTTCTTATAGAATATTCCTTGTGAAACTCTTTGCTGAAATATGTGGATACCTGAGATGTGTCACCCTGAAAAAAATCAACATAACATTTCCTGCAATTTAATTTTGTACACATCAACACATTTCTTGATTAGACCTCAAGCTTTCAAAAAAGATGTCAGTGTTTTCCTGCAGTAAAATTAGGACTTAAATCTTCATCCAGTTGCTTTTTCTCACAGCACAGCTCTCTGCGGACAGAAGCAGACAGTCTGCACATGCTTTGTTCTCTATCCACATCCCTGGCATATGTTCAGTGACATTGTATAGACCAAAACATTTGTGCAAGCTCTGGTTTCCCAAATGCTGTCAGATCAGAAAAATGGTTGACCAAGTTCAGGTGACTTATTTTTCACAGTTATTGTTTTTAGTTTTGTTGCTATTGTTTTGGGTTTTTAAAAATAACGGATTAGAAGAAGAAAAGTCCCATTACAATCACGATATATGCCATGCATAAACCTTAGTTTATAACTGTGGGAGAACACTGTATTCTGGATTATCTGTCAGTTGTAGGCAGCAGCTACCACTTCAGACTTAAAACAAAGGAGAAATGGAAAGCTGCCTTCTCGGCTCCCAGGTACTGTTCTGTTCTGCAGTGTCATGGTGAAATATTAATTACATTTATCAGAACAGGATTAAACGTGGAATGAATGATTAATTATTTGGCACTGGGATAGATTAAAGTTTTGTCCGGGGTTTATGTATTCATTAATTACTTGTTAAATCAAGGAGAGGAGGAGCAGTCTTTTCAGCTGTGTTGGTGCCACGGTTTGTACAATTTATTTGGTATTTGAAGGTGCTTTCTGTAACAAAATAATTGTCATGGCAATATATTCTACTTAGTGTGTAGTGCACAGTTTACTTCCTTGCAGGTCTTAGCCTTTTATTTTTGTCTTGTATGATGTTTTGAAAGGTCATTGGCATAAGATTTAACGTAACACATCCTTGATGAATTTTTGCTCTCAGAGCAGAAGCAATAGGCTCATGCTCCTCAGCAGAGGAACCTGCTATCATGAGAGCAGGTGAGTGTGATCCTTCCCTGCTGGATGGTTCCCTGCCCAGTATTCCCACGAGTGTGGTCATCCCATGTCACAGTGTTGCCGTACAGGTCACGTGAATTCTTCACCAGGATATGATGGCGGGAGGTTCATATATAATTGTGTCTAAAATATGTATCTTACAGTGTTTCTGAGCTGACAAGATCTTCCAAGAACTTTGGGAAGGTTCCACTTTCATGTTGGTTGTGCTTGGTACCGGGAGATAGTGCCTTGTGGTATTTTCACCTGATTTTTACTGGGCTGATGTCCAGATTGACTAGTTACTGCAGTGATTGCCTGGATTTGATAGCACTTTATGCATACAGACACACAGACTGGAGGCTGCCAAACAGGGTCAGCTTTGCCCTGTCCTGCCTCCGTTAATAGGAGGTGGCCATGCTGTTCTTCATCACTGCTTGTATTAAAAGCTGCTGTGTTACCCTGAGTTGAGAGAGTAGGGGACCTTGTAGTCAAATGTGCCTTTCAACCCTTAGCTGAGACTTTGTGAGTGATAAAAGCCATCATGTACATTCATTTGTTTTCTTTGTACAAGGAATTCCTCCTTTCTCCTCAAAAGACCTGTTTTCATGGTGTTCAGTATCTAACAAAAAGGAATCAGGACAAGATTTGCCACTTTGTGACTGAAGGTTTACTAACATAGCCAGGCAAATACTTATCCTTCAGCTTTTTCTTTTTTCTCTGTTCGCACTGCATATTGCTGAGAGCACAAAATCACAAACTGTAGGGTTTGAGTGTCTTTAAGAGGTAGGGAGCGTGATTAAAACCAGATTCTGTCTGGGTCCATATGATGTTGCAGTGTGAAGAGAAAAAAACAGAACTGGTCAGAAGCCCTGGTACTTCTAGACATGTAAATTAGAGAAAAAGAGTCAAAACCTGTGAAAACACTTGAAAAGATAAATCTCCCCCAAATACCACCCACTACCCTGCCCCAGAGAGCTCAGCTGGTTTGGGCATTGTAAGGACCACAGGCGGCAACTGCAACGAGAATGTCATCCCTTTAGAAATGCCCTAAAATTCCAGGGCTTGAGAGAATGTGTTATGGATGTAGCACTGCTGAGAGATGCTAAAAAATGTGAAGATGTGCCATACCACACTGGATCAATAAATAGCCCTCTGACTAACTGGACACAGTGGTGCAGATTCTCGTTTCTGCCTCATTTAAATAAATCCTTCACTATCAGGGATCAAGATGTGTGTCCCAGTGGTGCTGTGGCACGAAAGAATATTCACTAAACTAAGTGTAGGGGACATTTTGGGGGAACATGCCTATTCTGCCAAGCACTTCCCAGGCTTTGGAGGCTGCTGGATTTGTGAGTTGTCATATTTATTAGTCAATTCCCATTCCTCACCATCATTATTAAAAATGACAACACCAGTTTTTGTATCCTGGACTGTGTTGCATTGGTCTGAGTAATAACATTCTTTATTTTTAAGTCGAGAGCATTTTGTTTATGTTCTCCATCCACCAGGGAGAATATACTTCTGCTATTGCTGCAACGCACAAGGGACAGTTAAATCTAATAACTTAATCTAGACTTCTAGAAACAAAATTAAATTTTCAAATAAAGGCAAACTGACAGCTAAGGCATAAATCTTTTATTTAAAATAGAAAATAACCCCATTCAAATGCAATCAGAGAAGACAGATGTAGGTAAAAAAACCAAGCAAAGATAGGATATATGGTGCATAAATTTGCTATGTCTATGTGATAGATCAAACAGGGTGACCTTAAAAATGTTCCTAAAACATCAGCTAAAATAGGACATTTGCATATATTTAAATACTGCTTGTTAATGAAAGATGGACTGGAAAGAACCTTAACACTGAAAGTAAAATATAGCATAGGTGTAGTGTGCAACAGAAAGGTCACATTAGCTATCAGTGGCTGAAATGTAAATATTTACTAGTTTAAAGCTGGCAGAAAGTTCTATAAATAAGAAATATTATCTTCTACTGTTTAATATATCTATAAGTAAAATATTTAGCTGGAAAAAAACCTTGATTCAGCGAAGTTCCTAATTAACTAAATGTTTAACGTCAGACATCCTCTTAGATCCAAATTACCTTAATGGGACTACTCACAGATGCAGTTTTGTTAGAGACAAGGGCAAGTCCCTCTGATGAAGCATGATATCAAGATCACAGAGGTTGCTATGAAATTTTATCTGCCTTTGTATTGGTAAAAAGAGATGTTTATACTCAGATTTCTCAAGTATTTTTCATTCTCTTTTCCTGGGTGCAATTCTGTGGAAGATTGCTGGGTTTGTTTAAGTGTGAGATCAGGTTGCTGCCTGGGAGATGGCACTTATTTCCAATTCAGGAGAGAAAATGTAGCTTGTCAAGAGGACCCGATATTAAATCATAAGGAGCTCTTTTGTGTAAATAGTCTCCTTGGACAAAAAGCTGCTGGGGTTTCATGATTCCTGCTGTCATTCTTTCCTGGAAACCTATTCCTCTGTCACCCTGTCCTCACAGCAGCAGGTGAGCCATGCTGCTTCCTGAGCTAGGATGTGTGCAGTGAGCCTCCAGCTTTTTCATCATATCCTCAGAAGGGGAATTTCTCCGACTACGTAGGCAATGGCATAGACACCTCTTGTTCAGCTCCAGTGCCTTTAAAGAGTTTGAGACTGGTTTGTCCATCTGGTCATCCCTAGAAGTACGTTGTAATTATCTCCAGGTTCTTAATAAATCTGGGTTTTCTAGAGATTTCCACTGTAATTGGATCAGTCATTAATGCAGCCCAATTCCCCCTGTTTTCTGCTGAGCTTACATCTGTTCCCATACAGTGACCCAGTTAGAGCCAAGACACCTGTGTGACTGTGACAAAGGAAATCCATTTGTAAAATGTTATAAATATTTTGATGTACAATACCACAATAAAATATATGTAGTTATTGCAGAGAGCCTCATCCAGTCCCTGGAAACAGCAGATGGATGTGCCAGTGGCTTCCCAGCACTCCAGTCACGGACATAGGTACTAATAGGCACAGGGGATTTATCCTTTCAATTTCCTTTTTTGATATTTTCTTTCAGTTGTTTTGTTAGCTCATTAATGTTCTTTTGGTGGGTTTTGTGAATGATTTGCTTTTAAAGTGGTATAATTCTGAAAGGTCTTTTTTGTATTCTATTTTGTATTGCTAGGAAGAGTGTAAATCATTGATTAGTGACAAATGCCATTTTTTGAGAAGTTCTCTTAATCTTTGGGATGTCTGTTTTGAAGGTCACTTCCATTTATTAAAGAATTGCAACTGTACACCTGAATATTTCATGAATTGCCAGTATTGTTTCTAGCTTTTGCAATACTTCTGCATAGGAAAGACAGATAACAGAAAGATTTTTAGAATGTTACTCAGAAAGCTACACACTGACCTAAAATTATGTTGTCATTGGTCAAGTTGGATTGTTTCTGTCACATTTGTATTACATAAACCAGGACAGATCAAGCTCTGAGGTGGTGTCTTGTGCGCGTTATGGGAACTCTGTCTTCACACCGAGCGTCAGCTACGTGAGGCTGTTCCAGCTGTAGCATAAGCCTCTGGTAACAGCTGCAGCATATAGGGTGAAAATACAGGACCAGACAGCAATGGAAAATAACCAGAGGGGCTTGCAATAAAATTGTGTAGATTAATCACTGGAGGCTCTTGAATGAGTGGCATGCTATAGATCTGGGGCCCTTTTCTTTGGCCTCAGTTGCTGAGGAATGTAATTCTCTCAATAAGGCAGGATCTGGTGCATCATAAAAAGCACAAGGCTCTCACTGTTTCTTGATGAGGGCTCTTTCTGCACGTGGCAGGGGCCTCTCATTCAATAGCAAAGGTCTTAGACTCAGTCTCCACTGGTGATTTGTGTTTAGGTGTGTTGCATTTGCACTGTCTCACCCCGTGGGAGTGGGCTGTTGACGACAAGGTCCCTCACACTGTGGGATCATTAAATCTATAGAAGTTTTGATCTGTGAAAGAAACTTTTCTATATGTTGTTATAGTAAAACATGCCTTGGTAGGAGAAATTTTAGAAATGCTGCTTGCAGGACCGCATTGGAGTAAAATCCAAAATTTTCCCTGTACTCTCAGCACTCTGAAAACTCAGCTTCTAGGATTATACAAACTTTATTCACATACTGTTTTCTTCAAACTTGAAACTTCTGGCTGCTTTGTAGACCAATTTAGGTTATAGAATCATTAAAGCTTGCTAATTTAGGGAAATTAGGTTTATTTGTTTACAAGAGGCCTATTCAAAAAATGATACAGTGTTCCAGTGTGGTCTTTTCTATAGATTAACCACAGTAGAGTATGTGTACTGGGGCAGCCAAAATACAAGTAGACAATTAGCTTTTCTACCAGAGACTAGTTTTGCTAACATTCCCTTGATTTGACAGCTGGAATAGATGAATGTCATTACTGACCTTTTCAATTTTACAGCTTCTTCACTTTCATAATTCCAACTCCTGCAGCTGCAGCATGGAAATGAACCTTAATAATGTTCCCCAAACTCTTGAAAATGCATTACTTACCAGTTACATTTTACAGTCCTCTAAACAATCAGAACCTTTCATATCACTGCTCTTAAAACCATAGACTAAATGCAATTATCATTAGCAATTATGTGGTGGACATTCCTTGACAGCTTTTGTAGAACAAATCTGAATAATCAGGCATTAGGTATCCACATTTCAATGTGATATACGATGATAGAAAAAATTATTCCTAAATTTTAATTATTGCTGGAAGATGTTCTCTAGGTTCTGCTATTAATGCCTTTCATTTAATGTTATAGGGTCAAATACGGCTCACTTTAGTGATGTGAATAATTCTACTGAAGCTAATATAGGTAAATATAAAGAGCAGAACCAGTTACAGAATGTAAATTCCAAAGGTACAGTTGTGGAAGCTGTGGTATCCCACTGAAATCGAAACAATGACAAGATGCTGTTCTAGATGAGACTCTGCTGTTGTTCTTAGTGCAGTTAATCACAGTCTGAATTTATTTTAATTAAATTCTGGTTAAAAAAAGAGAAGGGGCTAGAAGGGATTCCATCACTATGGAGAATGTGAGGCTAAGTGACTTTAACTTAAAACTATTATTATGGGGATTTTTTTTGTTTTGTTTTGGGTTTTTAAATATATATAAAATAAAACTAGTCCAGATTTGACTTCCAGATCAGGTAAAACTACAGATGCGTAATTGGAAAGCAAGGTGGAATTGTACAGAATAGCAAAGTTAACCTTAGAAACAAGAATCCAAATTGCTAGGCATGTTACTTGGTGGGCTCGGGGGGTGGCTGTGGGGCTTACAGAGAAGCTCACCAGCAATGACCTTTTGCTCTTCATCCTGCCAGACAGCCTGGTTAAGTCCACAGTGTATTAACCACATTTTAACATACTTTTACAGTCCTTTTCAAAGGCTTTTTTCAAAGCTCTCAGGTAGCTAATGGGTTGAGTCTCTTCTGGGAGTTCAAATATCCTAATAGGATTAACTTACTAAATAACTGCCCATCACGTAGTTGCTGATACTCTTTTGTTTGTGGCTCTGGAAGAGAAATCTGCCTCTGAAAATGTTAGTACTGCTTGGAGATAATTTCTCTTTGAATATTTTTGGATTATTACATTTTCCACCCTAGACAAGTCAGTATCATTTTCCCTGTCACACAAATGGATTGGATGATGCAGTCAGTCTTTCTCCCTTCAGGTTGGTCAGGCAAAGGTGACAGGTTTTGCCACCATGACATTACCTCCTTCCTTAAGGAACAAGACTTAAATCTCCCTCTGACTAATTAGTTGTCTCTCGAAGGACGGATTTGTTGGTGCTCACCCAAGCAGAATGGCACAGTTGCCTTCCACAGATCCCAGGGAAGGAAAAATCAAAGCAACTTCACCTCAAATTTTACAAATTAGCACCAACACCACCACCCCTACACAATAAAATATACATATGAATATTTACGAAACAGCAAAACCAAGGCAGAAAACATAGGCTAGCACTAAACCTGCATACTGGTGTCAAGTGGCAGATGTTGTTCTCCTTTTAACAGAGGTGGTCCAAGTCTCATTCTGCTGCCTTGTTTGTGCTCCAGTGGTCAGGGAAAGCTTATGAGTGAGTGGCTCTTTGGGGCAAGGCCAGAAAGGAGTTTGTTTTTGGAATGTCTCATGCTGGGAGCAGAGGAGCCTTGGCATGGAAACAGGTGGCAGAGGTGCCAGGAAGGAGTCCAAGCAGTGAGACCTGGTTTGGCTGTTGAGTTACGCTGGTTGCTCCAGTTTCAAGAAACAAATGTTCTCTCCCTGGACAAAGGACTCGAGTAATGCCGAGCCTGTGAGATTCCTCTGAGGATCTGGCTGGCCACTTGGATTGCTGGCATGCTTTAGCTTTAACGAGCCTGGGAGTTTCCAAGCAGGATTGCTCACAGGAGGGCTCCAAAGACACGAGGAGCTATTGCTGTGACCTTGCACGTACACGTGGGTGGTAGCGTGTGTACTTACAGGAGCAGCCTTTGGGAAAATAACAGAGCAAAGCCTTAACTGAGAAATCCTCACAGCACAACCAGCACACAGCCACGCTCTTTAAGGCACAATTTGAATGGTCTGAAGATGTTGGATCAGTCTGTCCAGTTAATGAACCCACACTTGAAAATGAGATATGTGCTATTCTGGGGACTGATTAAGACCACACTGCTATTGTGATGACACTAGTGTAAAATCAACAGGTCATTTACAGCTCTTAAGGATATAAAACAGGATGGCATGCAATGTTTAAAAGATATTTTTCTTACTGGCTGTGCTCCTCAGGTGTTTGTCCACACGCAGTCTCTCTGGTTGCTTCCAAAGAAAGTTCTGGTTTCTCCAGGCAGCTGTCCAAGAAACTTGAAGGGTGCTCGCTAACATTTCTCAGTGGCATCAGTCTGTCTTTGTTTTCAGGAGGTTTAATGTAAACAATACTTTAATTCCATTTTTTTCCCTGTTTTTAATCCATACTAGTATTGGTTAAACCATTTCAAATAACAATGACTGTTGAATTAGGATAGAAAATAAGAAAAAAGGGAAAGGATTTTGTCTTGTCTTTTTGAAGCCATGGTCTCTGATTATGGTCAGCAGTAGAGAGACACAGTAAAATTCTTAATTGTCTGCACAAGGACACAGTACATGTTCATCTCTAAGGTGAACAATATCTGAACTATTGAACCTACTAAAATTAATCCTTTTTGTGTTTTGGGGGGGCTTTTTTGTTGGTTTTATTTTTTTACCTCAGTTGAATAAGTCAATTGAAAACAAACAGAGCAATGCATTTTGAGCACAGCCCTGTGCCTAGTCAAATTGTTAGACGTACTGTCTGCTATTTAAGTGACCCTAAGGACAAATATTGGAGCCTAAATTACAAAAATCTTTACTTCTTCTGCATTGTAAGATAGTGTGTTGTACTTAAGAACTCTCCTCCACATTATTAGAATGTAATGTTTGCAATGCAGAAGTGGAAATATCTCAGTTTCCTAAGGGTGGACCCTGTTTGGGTCCATTCAGATGAAACAGCAGTCAATGTTTGTCCAAATGCAGCAGCAGTGGTAAAGAAAACAAAATAGAGAGCAGTGACATCTCATTGCTCATTTTTGCCTGCTGTAGACTTGTTTTAAAGACAGAAGAAGGAAATGGAAAAGGAGCGGAACTGCCAAAGTCACATCTCTACCTAGCTGTATCTAACATTATCTTTTATGTCAAATCATTATCATGCCCAGGAAAAACCCCCGGTGTGTAGTGCCAGCTCTCTGTGGAGTACAGCCAAGGAACTGGGAGGAGACCCCAGGAGCAAGGCAGTCGCTAAAGAGAGGTGGTACCTCCACGCTATTGACACTTGCAGGGATTTGCAGGGCCACTTCGGGAGAGTGGCAGGAGGCAGTGTGCTGTGGAGCTGGGCAGCACGCGGTGACGACTTGGCCACGCAGCTGAGTTGTGACAGCAGCACTTGCTGCCACTCCACGTCCCGGGAGGGAAAGGGCAGTGGGAGTGCTCTGGAAGAGCGTCCAGCACAGTAGCTCAGGACTGGCCCTGACAGTAGGCATCCCAGCACTTCTTCTGTTTGCTTCAGTGATGAAATTTGTTGACTCAGAAGTCTGGTTAATATTTAATGTGAGAGACAGCACGTTGATGCTGATTTAAAAGAAGAAGTGCATGTACGCAGTTATCTCCTGTGCTTTTCACAGATATGAATGATGACAGATTTCAATATTACATTCAGAACTACTTTGGGAAAGGATGTGTTCAGCCCAGGAAGCAGTCCATGGTGCAGGGCGTGCTCTGGAAATGCAAAATAATAACAGCTTACTTTAGTAGCAGAAAGCATTGATTACATGTGCTTTGATGTGAAGAACCACACCGCCAATTGAACTTGGGGCTGTAGTCAGGCACTGAGTCACCACGTGATCATTTTTAGTCAAGCAGTTTCTGAATCATGGGCCTATAATTGCTTCAGATTCCTGTTATTGATCTTTTATGTCAAAATAATTGAACTTTATGACTGACTTCTGATGCTTATTGAGAAATCATATAATTACTTCCAACTGGCTGTGAGTCAATAGCAGTTGAGTATATACCACTATTCAGAGTGCTTGATATATAAATTTTCTTCCAAATAAAAACAAGACCTACAATATATTAATAAATTTAGCCATCTGCATGCATGGTCCTAAGTTACATAATTGCATCACCTAATATTTGTAGTACCTGGAATATCTATTATGTGTTTGCATGTAAAATATACCTACTTCAGCCCCAATCCTGCAAGCTGTGGGTCTGCTGTGCCTGCAGAGAGCCTGGCAGGGTCTGCACCAGTGCAGCAGTCAGACACACAGAGCAGGGATCGAGTTCTTGTTGGCCCAGCAAATGCTATGAAGCACTGGGAGCCAGCACATTTTATTGTGCTGAGGCTAGTGGGGACTTGTCCTATAAAACACCAAAAACTCTTCTCTTTCCATCTGAAGTTCACACCAGTCTAGAAAATCCTGTCCTGTATATCACTTTCTCTTTTTAGCTTTGCCTTTGCTCCTTTGTTTATATCAATAAACTGTCTGGAGCCTTATTTACAAACCCAGCACACAAACATCCTTGTTCTCCTTCAGAGGAGACATAAATGTGTAGTCTCTTCTTCAGAAAGATCACACTTCTACATTTTCACAAAAACCTATCGTTGTTATTGACTACAGGGTGGTGACCAATAAACATTTGCAATCCTTTTGAACAGGCAGTTTCAAAAAGCTCCCCTAAAAACAGAAACTCTTTTCTAGAATGATTTAAGCCAAGAATTTTTGCACCCCGCTGCTGATGGGGAATGGACTGTACAGTGTGTATGTACACTCACACAGAGCCGGTAAGGGACTTAGGTGATAAAAAATGTTTTACTTGACGGTAATGAAGGCTTCACATGGCCTTGTTGAAAAGCTTTATCTCCCAGTTTCTAGATCAAATCCTACCTGAGGAAGCACATTAGCTTTACTGAGTCTTGTTTCCCATGTAACCACTGTGCTGCTAGTACTTTTTAGTATTGTTTTATTAATTTTCTTTCCTTAAGAGGAATGAAGCATTAATCAGCCAGTGCATTTAGTACCTACTTGCATTAATAACTAGACAATGCAGTGATTTGGAATTCTTTACACCTTTTTGCAGGTTTTTCATTATATTTCTTAGTGTCTTGAGGATGCCTTTCCTCATGACACTTTACAATAAACCTTTGCAAAATGAATAGCTTTCATTATGAAATCAATGATATTCCCTCTAAACTTCAGGGGCAATGTCAAAGAAAAGCTACTATAATTGCTAATGCTGAGCAGTTTTTTATGACCAAACTCTACTTTCCAGATGTCACAGCAATACAGTCATCACCTTCCTCAGCACTTTTGCCCTCCCTTGTCACTATAGTTCTCTTTCTCAAGAAAGTGATTGTCAGCCATGTCTTTTACTGTTCTTATGCCTTTACTCTGTTTTCTGCTTGAATTAAACCTTAAAACTACCCTTTTAGGCAGAAATGGTGTGAAGTTTATACCTGTGACTCTGCATAGCAGGAACCTCTGACCACTGCCTCTCCTAAAGCATGATATAAGGATGGATTTTAATTCTGAAGCACAAAAAGTAGTTATTAAAAACTTGATGTATTAATTTCAATTCCTTTTTGTTTTTTTAAGGAAGATCTACAATGCAGACACCGAATGCTGCTTGTCACCAGCCCAATCCACGCCACTCTTCTGAATACTATCTTTGGAGTTAGAGATTTTAATTTGAAGTTGGGTCCATAATAGCATTTTTAAGAAGCCAAATTCAGTGTGCTTACTTGGGGTAGCCCCTGGGGTGCTTGCTGCTCGCACTGGCTGGGTCCAGGTGTGTACATGCTGCTGAGTTTGATCCTGGCTGGCACATGGACTCTGGGACCCAGAGGGATTGGCTGGACAGAGGACTTCCTGCGGCAGCTGTGTCGGCTGTAGACATGTAAGTTCCTCAAAGTTCTGTTCAAGATTAAATTCAGCACATTGTCTCTTAAAGGGGGCCTTTGTTCTTATGTGTTTATGTGTACCAGCAGCAGAGGTAATGTGGATAATAGGTTTGGTAAAAGCCTTAGGAACTCAGCAGCTGTTCATTAAATGCAGATACTGTGGCTGTTCCACTTTTCAAGATCTTACCAAGGTGCAAAACTGCATCAGCCTGTTCTGCCCCAGAGAGGCATGGTTTCTCCAATTTTCTTTTTTTAAGGTAATCTTCTGGTTCACAAGAAAATACAGTTGAAATCCTAAAAGTTTGTTAGCATCTTGGTATTCTCTTGATTAGTATTCTCTTGATTATAAACAGTTTAATGTGTCTTCTATTTTTAGTGCAGAAATAGACATCTGAGTCATTAATTTGTTTGCCTTCTTTGAGGCCATTGAAATGTAAAAAAGATGAGTTAGCTGCCCCTGGCAGTGGGGGCTATAATGGACATGTTGTCAGGCAGACTTATAGCAGGATCGTGGTACCAGGCATTACAATTACATTTCACTCAGGGAAGTTACTTTGACTTCTTTAAGTAATAGCTGTACTTAAACAACCCTTTAAAGCCCCATACATGTTCAGATGATTGAGGTTTTGTCATCACCAGGGTACCATACCAGTGGTTATCCTGATGCTCTGTTTCACTTCAAAGGCATACAATTCTCTTATCTCATTTCCTGCCTTAATTACTTTAAATGTACTGACAAGCATAACTGACCGATTATTAGTACTTTTCCTCATCTTATCTCATTTGTTATCCATGATGCTCTTCTATGTTGTAATTACTTTTCAATTTTTCATGACTCAAAATAGGAGATGTACATAATGAATACAAATAGCAAATTGATTAAATGTAACATGCATTGTAGCACCAGTGAGATTGTCATTTGTTATTAATGAGAGAGATTTGTCAGGTGCTTGTGAAAAGGCTTCTGAGGCACAGCAATCCAAACCTAACAGTGTAAGACTGTGGCCGACTTTGAGCAGTTTTATTGTGATCCAACACAAAAGGAGGCTGTGCATGATTTTCAAGATAAATTCGTATTTTTCTAGTTTGGTGCCATCTTAACTTTTTGGACCTTAATAGCAAAACATAGAGGTCAGGTTAACTGGGAATATTCCAATAAATGTCATGTCAAATTTCAAAGCCAAAGCCATTTTGTAGGAGTTAAAATATTATTTCTACAATGCTGAAACTGAGTGAGGCCTTGGCCTCCACTGGTTGTCCAACAGCACAGTAATCAGGGAGCTCAGGCAAGAAATACAGGAAGCTGCTGTTCAGATCTCTCTGCCAGATCTAACCAGCACACAAATACATACCTTCTGCATCCTTACTAAATTACCAGCACCAGGCAATGGACTGCTCCAGAGCCGTGTTCAACTGCTCCTGATCAAACCGGTTCATTTTACATAAATAAGTATCCATTGCAAACTGCTCTTCTATGTACTGGAGGGAAGCATTTGCTATTAGATTTGGTGGGTTTGAGAGATGTCTTCCATGTCAAAGTCTGACAAGTTGTTTTATAGCCAACTTTTTTTTTTGTGGAATGAGGAAAGTTTTTTCCATTGTATTGCAGAGAAACTGGTAGGAAGGCTTAAATATGAAAATGGCAATGCAGGAAATTACTTCCCAACCTTGAGCCTTGAGCCTTAAAATCCAAACAGATGAATCCTTGTCCCCTGAAGCATGAAGCTCCCTAATTTCACTATGGATCTACAAAGGTTTGGGTTTTTTTCAGTCAGAGCCTTATTAATACTTCAGTTCTTTGTTGATGTACATTGCTTTTGCTGCATTAACTTCAAAAATAGTTTGCACCATGTGAAAGTCTGATTCATGGTCAGTTTGTTCTAGGCATGGACCATACTCAGTTAAGAACAACAAAAAACATTTTTCCTTTCAATGTACATGTTACAGTGTGAACATCAGTATTATTTACCTGAGTCTAGCAAATTAACTGAAGATTAAACCTTGTTATTTATTTCTTTCAGCTTCTGCTTTCATAAGTCAATGTAGGGATTTTTTGGGCATTATTTAAAACAAAAATTTTGATCATAAAGCCTTTGAAGAACTAAATCAAAATGTTGTGCTGTTGTTATACACCACAAGAATAGAATCTCTGAAATTTACTCTGAAATTAGAGACTTTAATCTGCATAATTTATACACTGAGTATTCATAAAAAGGATTACAATTGAAACTCACCTGTCATCAAAAGTAAAAGGATGGAAACAATAGCTAAGACTGAGTCAGGGAAATGGTGTTATGGATGTTATTTCCTAAATAATTTCTAAGGAGCCGTTTCTACCAGTTACTGAGGAAATTAAGGCAAAGTGACAAAGCAACAATCATTTCCAAGTAATAGTTCTTTTTTCTTTTCATTATCTGTGCTGTCTGCCCTCAGATCTGCTGCATTGTTCAGGTTTAAAAACATTTCCTGCTGCAGTAGACAAGGCAGGGACTGTCCAGCCGGGGAGAGGAGAGCTGGGCCCCCGCAGGGCCGCTCCCGCTGCCCCCGCTCCAGCCCCAGCCCCAGCCCC
>WBMZ01016061.1:0-29577 GCA_013400975.1 Atrichornis clamosus
CACGGCCGGCAGCGGGAGCGCGCGCGCGGCGGCGGCGGCTGAGGGGGCTTGGCCCGGTCCCGGCGGCCCTCAGGGAGCGGCGGTGCTGCTGGCGCATCCCGGGAGCTGCGGCCATACGCGGGCCGTGGTACCCACTGCCAGGCCTGTGCCTGTGCGCCAGCCCGGCCCCGGCGGCCTGAGCCTTCGGTCCTGCTCCCAGCGCCCTGCAGCCCTCGGTCAGGCCCCCTGCGGCCTGAGCCGTCAGTCCCGACCGCTCCTCAGCGCTGGGGCTGCTCCGCCGTTGAGTCCCGGGCAGCGGCGCGGGTTTGGTAGGAGTACCGAATCTTAACGTGGCTTTTGTGTGTGTGGCTGCAGAACAACAGCTGGTCTTGGCAGCTCTCCAACGCTTCGGTGATGGGGGGTGTTTACCTAAAATTAGGGAGAAGGGAAAAAAGTGTATGCTATGTGGAAGTTATTCAGGGATGTTTTGCACAAATGGGAGGTCTTGATAAGTTTTGGAAGCTTTGTCCTGCAGCGTGTGTTGTTTGTACAGGTTAATGTGCCACTGTTTACCTGCTGGTATAGAATTGCCTGTTTAGATAAAGTACAAGAAGTGGTAGGGGGCACAGAGCACTGAGCATGATTTATTGGATTTCAGTGACTTAAGAAATACCCTTGTCTGATGAACTCCTTTAAAAGTACTGTTCATATCACTGATTCATCTTAAAAACTTCTGCAGCATTCTTGTTTTGCTTATAGTGACTTCTGTCCATTTTGTTCCCCTGTTACCTCTTCTAACATGAATTCTGATGTTTTCAGGGCAGTTCTGCAAATTATGTTCTGTAGTTGATTGTTAGTGTTGTGTGGTATAAATCTGCAAATTAGAAAGTGGTGGGTTTTGGATACAGTGATAAAACCCAGCATCCTGAAGCTCCAGCAGATGTGCTGGTTTCAGTTACACCCTCAGTTTAGCAGCACACTTTCTCAGTATCTCCTGGTCAGCATGACAGCAGGACTTGTAAGGCTCGGATATTCCACCATCCATTTTATAAACAAAGCAGGGTACTGAATCTCAGAAAGACAGCACATGGAAGTTGTGTTGTTATTTATTGTGTTGCTACAGTAGAAGATTTCAACTAGGGTCATATACAGGAGAAGCATTTCTCCACTTGAAATTTAGAACTTGATTGCAAATGATGGAAGTTGTGATTATTATTTAATACAGGTTTTGTCCTTTTTTGTCTTTTTCAAAGAGGTGGACAACTGATGGAACGTTCCATTAGGAAGAATAAAACTATTCTTACAAGGTAGTTTGCACAGATTAGACTGAGACCCACACGGAAAACTTATCTCAGCTGACAGTGACCGGGAACACTTGAGAACTCCTGAATGATTGTTTGAGGTAATGCACAAAAAAGGTTTATCTAAAAAAGTGGTGTGGGGCAGGGAGGACTCTTACTACACAAGGCTGGTAACTGTTTGTGTTGGCATTAGGAAATGTAAGACCATGACAGCTGAATGCTGTGCCCCAGACCAGCGTTTCTTTATTGCCAACGGTCTGTGATGAATCATTTGCCGTTAATGAGTCTGTGGTAGGCAAGTGGGCACGAAAGAGGAAAACCAGGGAAGAGGAGAAAAGGGGGAGGGAATGTGGTCGTTTGGTGTCACAATCTTGCCACTCAACGGTGAACAGTTTTCAGGGCAGCAAAGGATGAGATAGGGAAAAAAAGAGCTACTGAATTCTTGCAGGACACAAATACCAATAATATTTCCAGGCCTATGAAGGGAGCTGTGAAAATCTTGCAGGTGAGAAAGTGTATGAGGGAATTCTGGGACTGCTTAATTTTTTGTGTACATAAAGGAAAGATGGATGATGCAATCCCTTTCACAGTAACATGGGGTGGTTTGTAGAATAGCAGCTACTAGGAAAAGGGAGAGAGAGGAACAGAAAAAGAGAAGTGTTTAAATGTGGAGGACTTTATCCCTTGTAGTTGGAATGGTGATTGTAAGAAGTGTTTGAAGGGTGCAGAAGTACAGATGTGAAAGCTTGATAGGTGTATGTACATGTACAGTAAAACAAAGACTATGTCCTTGAGGGGAGGATCAAAAACTAGCTTGTTTTCTAAGGGCTGGTTTGAACTCGATAAATTGGTACCATTTTATCAGCATAATTCATATGAAGAACGTTTCTCTTGTGGATGCAATTATAACATTGATATTGTATGCTCGTATAGATAACCACTTTGCAGAACAGGACGGTCTAGGTTTATAGAGGTGGCTTTTTTTAAAAAAACCTGCGTACATAGGGCTGTTAGCCTTAAAATAACGGCTCCTGTCCCCTTTATAAGCAACAGAACTGACAGCTGCTCAGACGTCCAGGCTTAGATGTGTTTGAGGTTGGTGCTTCTCTCTTGCTACACCATTTACCTTCCCAGGAACTTTTCAGTGGTTACTAATAGTTGATTATCACATAAACCCCCCCAATTTTTACATTGTATTTTGTGATTGAAGCCTTTGCAGCATTTTACTTTAAGATTTTGTCTAGTGTCTTTTGTTCCCTAAGCTTCTCTGTTTCTGTTTAGGCCTTGGAGGGAAAACATTAAGACTTTACATTTCACAGTCAACTCCGTTAAGCAACTATGGAAATAGAAAAGGAGCACATTTATATTACCCCAACAGGTAAGTAGTATATGCCGTTGTTTTTTTTTTTACTTAAAATTGCTTAGCTGACCAGAAGTGTTCTCTGTAGAAAAAATGTATCACCTGATAATTTTCTAACAATACTGGTTAAAAAAAAAAAAAACAACTTACAGAATAGTTCTTCTAATTATATAATCTAATATCCTGCTCTATTTCATTTACTTAAAATGTATTAAAATAATAAAGTTAGCATTTCTGTAAGCTACTGAATAGTACTGGCACTTGTCTTATCATCTGACTTTAAGTAGTGCTGGTGTGAAGAATAGAATAAACTCAAAAGTAAAATGTGTAGGTGTGTTTAAGAGGTACAAATTCTGCTTTTATGTAACTATTTACCTTAAAATTAGAGGAAAGATGTTGAAGGGCTTGACTGGAAGCGGGCTGGCGTGGGAAAAATTTAGGAAATACATGTTAGAGACTGCCATGAAATTGACTTTTTTGTCCATATCACAAATGTCTTTTATGATGCTTAGTCAAGGTAACACAGATTCATGTTTTCTGTCTTCCAAAGGTTTTGATGGTCTGCACTGACTCTTTTATGTCAAAGAGTTTTTGCAGGCTTTAAATGTTTTTCAGAATTAAATGTATATATTTTAAGATGGCTTGTAATACAGTTGAGGTGGCAACATGCTCCACATGATTTCTTATATTAAAGCAGAATTAGGTTAAGGTAGAAGATACCTTGGTTCTCAACATTTTAGAATTACATTTGGATAATGGATGGGAAGCTGTTGCAGAGCTGGGTTGTCTGAGTTTGGACAGTTTAAATTGGTGTGTAGGTCAGTACTTTAAAAGACTTCGTTAATTAAGGCAGCACCATAAAAGCACAGATTCTAAGTGAGCCTGCTAGGCTTAATGGCAGGGTAATAAGATAAATTTGGATAACTTCTTAATATATAGTAAGCAAAGTGTTAAAGTTGATTGAAGACTGTTATTGCTTCTATATGTATATGTTATATGAAGTAAAAATGAGCAGCTGGAAGGAAGATCTGCATCATTTTATATGTACTTTTCATTAGATTATTTTATTTTAGAGAATTGTTGGAAAATACTATATATGTTCAGCATGCTTTTTCAGCCTAACTAGGTAATTAATAGTGGAGGGCCAGTTGGCTACAATATTATGAAGAAAGAGGTTGCAGCTGGAAGTGACAGTCTTATATAAAAAATAGTAATGCAGTGAGAAATATTAAGTTTTATGGGTTCCATGTTTCCTGTGCAGGATTTCCTTTAGTCTTGAACCTGAGATCAGGATTGTGTAAGGAGATTGGACTGTAGCCTCCCCTTTTATCGTTAGTTGTCAGAGGTAGGACTGACTTGTGTTAACTGTTGGCCATTTTCTTTGGAAAGTGAGAATGAAGTATGTAGTCATTGAAGAGTGTAGTTTCTGGACAGCCAGGTCACAGATCTAAACTGGAGAAATTCATGGGAGACTGAGCATGAAGAAGAATTTGAGTGAGAGGAGCTGGTTGTTGCTCATGGGGTCTCCTGGGGAATGAGCGGAAGGAAACCTGTTCTGTTCGGGCTTGCTTTTTTTCCCCCCCCTGCTGTTAGCTTTATGCAAATCTCTCATTGTTTTATTAAAATGTTAGACAAACTGAGAAAGCTGCTTGTGAAGAATCTTTTCCTGGATGTGATGCATGCTTTTCTCTTTTAGCTTGCTGCAAGCGTAAAAGGAATGCTTTGTGGGAGTAATGAGTGGAAAGATGAAGCTTAGATGGGAATGGCTGCATTATTGCTCAGTTGTAACATTCACATATGTGAACACTAGTATCTAAATGTTATTTCTTTGATCACAAAGGAGGCAGTTCCATCAAACTTTGTTCAGTTTGTAAGTGTAATATCCTCTTTGATATGGGTAAATACTTGGAAGCTGGAAATATTTAATTAGTGCACTTTGCTTTCAACACAATTTTTCATGAACCTGTTTTGAAGGGAAAAAAACCACAGTTCTGAGAAGTATAGCCAAATGCATATTGCTAACGGGAAGGTATCTGAATGGTGAATTAATACATTAGTTAAGTTCAAATGCAAATTTTAAAGTACTTTTAATATTCTGGGTTTATGGCAGTGAGCTTTTCTGTAAAGCAGTTTTGGTACAGTTGGAAAAGCATCTTCTTTCGTGTGCCCTATTACTGCCCTTCTGGTGTTGGGGCTATAGGTTGTGTCTTTAGGACTCTGCTCAGTCCTTGAGAAAAGGAGGATTGTGTAAGAGAGCTGAGGTTGTTCTCTTCATGTGTGTGTCTTCCAATTTGCAAGGACTCCCAGGGTACTAACTGGAATGTAAATTGGTTCCCAGGTGTTTTTTTTGTGGTGTTTTTTTGTTTGTTTGTTTGTGGGTTTTTTTCCCTAAGACTTGATGGGTTAAGAAGGGGAAGAACAGTTTATGAAGGCTTTTGCTTCTAATGGTCTACATAAGACATTCTGCTGAACTACACAGTGCAAATGGGGAACAAGTAAACTTTGTGAAATAAGACTTTAGATGTAAACTTTAAATGTGCATTGGCTTCCTCAGAGAGTGATGTTATTGCTCTTCTCAGTGCTCTGAGACATTTACAGATCCTTAAGTTGTGAGAGAGTTTTTTGTTGGGTGTGAAAGAAAACCTATTATATCTGATTGTGTTGGGGAATAAACCATGTCTGGTTTAGAAGGAGTCTTGACAGAAGCTACAGCGAGGGACAATGGGACAATCCATAGAGAATCACCAGCCCACTGATTCAAAAGACTGTGCATTCTATGAGTCTTCATTACCAAGCTCTCCAGGCTTCGTACTGAACAGCATTTTCCTCCCCTAACTTTAAAAACAAAAAAAATAAAAGTAGTGATGTTTTTATAGTCTTCTAAGCCTAAATTTTTGCTTTTCTTGCTAATGAGCTGTGTTTGAAATTCCTTGAATTGAATAAGGGGAATGTTGGTTGATGATTTAGGGAATTAATATCACTTTGGTGACTTGTCTTTTAACATCAGTAAGTTTCTACAGAATCTACTGTATTGGCAGTTTCATTTGTTTCTAAATCAAGAGACTAGTGGGTGGAGTGAGAACGAGGCACTTAGATTTAATGCTCTGAGGAGTTCTGATAGTTTTTGTTTAACAAGGGTGGAGTTTTCTGTGGTTTATGTATTTATGTATGGTTTTATTCATTTGCTTTCCATCTCTTGACATATGCTCTGTTTACATTGTGGATATTTTGTGCAGGAGAATAAGGAACTCCTTATTACTGTGATATGTAGACATTTTAAAAACAATGTTTGCCTTAACACTGTTGGAAATAAGAGTTCTATATAATGTTATAATCCTTTCTAAAGGCAATATGATTTGATATTCTAGCTAAGACTAAAAGATTTTTTTTCTGTCTCCTTTTTAAGAACTTGAGAATCTAAATGATGCTCCATTTTCCGGTGATGAAGAAAATGTCGGATCTGAGGAGCGAAAAACTGAAATCAATGGAAATTGGATTTCTGCAACTTCAATTACTGAAGCCAAAATAAATGCTAAAGCAAAGAGACGGTTGAGGAAAAACTCTTCTAGAGATTCTGGGAGAGGAGACTCTGTTAGTGAGAATGGAGAGACACTGAAGATTGGAGTTATACCAACGAGCCCAAAGGGGAAACTTCTGGACAGGCGATCCCGATCTGGAAAAGGAAGAGGCCTGCCAAAGAAAGGTTGGTGTGGCTTGGAGAAGAGAGTAGCATGATAAAGATTTGTTCAAAGTGGTATATTTTTTCCACTGGGAATTGTTTTCATAAACTACAGTATCTGTGCAGGCATTTGGCCCTTTATGTTAGATAGTGAGTGGCAATAGGAGCTAATGGCAGCAAATCTTATACGTCTGTGATTAGTTAACATCTGTCTTTGAGGGAAGTACCTTTTCTTTGCAGACTTAACAAACAAATTTGAACTGTTGGTGGTTCACAGGACTGTTACTAATGCAAACTTAAAGCAGGGTTATATTCGAAGTACGGTTTCAACCTTCAGTAATTCTTGTACAGTTCCATACTGCTTCTAGTGTCTTACTGAAAAGTGATGAAAAGTGGTTGCTGAAGTGGGAGCTTGTTGGACAAACACACCCTTTTCAGCATATATTGTTAGTCAGGAGGTGGGCACAAGCAGTGATAGATCACTTTGAAGTTAAAGAATGTTGTGTTGAACTCAGAAGTGTTCTTTGCAAACTGGTGGTCCTTACCTATTCTCCCATATTTTGCCAGGTGGAGCAGGTGGTAAAGGAGTTTGGGGAACACCAGGTCAAGTGTATGATGTGGAAGAAGTAGATATTAAGGATCCTAATTATGATGATGACCAGGTATGCAAATAGTTTCTTTGCAGTGTTGGTTTTTATTTCCTTTTACTGATTTCAGTGGTTGTGATGCTTATATTAATGGAGGTAATGTGAATGTCAGCCTGGCTGCACTAAATGCTTATTTTTGTGTTCAGGAATGGATTATTGGCAAGTTAAGTCACCTGATGTATGTGTGTCACAGTGTAATACTCACAGATCTTGCCCTCCAAGCCCTCTTTCTGTTCCTGACTAAGCAGCACCCCTTTCCCAGACGTGTTCCCCACTGCTGGTTTCTGTGGAGGTGGATGTTGCAGTGCTGATCTATATTGCACACAGGCAGTGTGTTAAAAGTGCAACACAGACTTGCTCAAGTTGGGAGTTTAGTGGGGGACAGTATCTTTTATGGATTTTTCTCTTCTCTGTATTCCCTCCCAATGTCTTGTATCTGCTTGGTACAAACACTTCAAACCAGCACAAAGTTGATAGGCCAGATATTTTGTTGACATATATTTATTTAGAATATGTTATGGGAGATTGTATCTTATAGCCATATTACTGGGGGAAGGGGAAAGAAAGCAAAGCCTACTGGGCAGAGGGATTTTGTAACATTGAAATTTGTTGATTACAAACACAGATTGCTAAAGTCTCTGAGATCAATACAATTGCAAGACTGACCATAAGTACATTCTGTATGACATAAACAGAACAATAGTGGTGTCCTTTGAGCAGAGGCTGTTTGCTGAAGCCATAGCTGCTGAAAGAATGATATGTGGGAATATCAAAACCTTCTTTCAGGATCAATTTTCCCTACAATTCCACACTTTACATTAACAGAAATAGCCATTAAAAAAGAGGCTGAGAAGCGCACAGAAGAAAGTTTGATGAAGAATGAATAATCTGTGTAACTTTGGTGTGGTGTAAGAATAGTTTTTTTGACTTCTGCTATACTTCTTGATCATGGAAAGTTTCTTTCCATTAAACATTAGTTGAAAAAACTTTGTTCAGATCTGTAGTATTACTCTAAGTGTTGCTTCTGTAGGTACAGAGTAATGAAGTGAATTAGAGCAGGGAGATCTGGTGCTGCTGGAACTCCGCAGGACAGGTGATACACGAGGCAGTTGCTGTGTGCCTTTTTTTCCCTTAGGGAGTGTCTTTGCTCACAAATATTTTGAAAATGCCTTTCTCTGATTTGTATAAGGTGCTGCCTGTCTGGTCACACAGTCAGGGATGGGAGTGCCACTTGCAGGGGACGGTGCTGTGCCACAGCTAACTCTGCTGGCCTGGGACAAGAGCTTCTCTTGCTCTCCCTTCAGTATGTAGGCACTTGACCTCTGCTCATGTGGTATCATTGGAATCCTAGGAGCAGAGTTTGGAGTGTTTACCGTGGTTTAACAGTAAATTCAGCCTTTTAGTTGAATTCAGCTAACGGTAAATTCAAAATAAGAAGTATGGCTATTAGCCAGCATTGTCCACACTTGAATTGGTAGAGACAGTCTGATGTTTTTTGGCAGAATATTGACTACTAAGAACAAAGTATTAAGGATTTAAAAGGTCTATTTTGATGCTATTAGTGCTCCATAAGGTGTAAGAAGAGACAGTAAGGGTATATGCTTTTATTGTCTTTTAAAACAGGAGAACTGTGTCTATGAAACTGTAGTTTTACCTCTTGATGAAAGAGCATTTGAAAAAACTTTAACACCAATCATCCAGGAGTATTTTGAACATGGAGATACTAACGAAGTTTCGGTATGTTATGTGCCTTTTTATTTCTCTGTTTTAGGGGGGAACCTGTAGCACACAGGGTAATCCAATTGCTAGCTATAAATGACTTTATAGACAAGTTGGCAAGAAATGTGCTGTAGGAATACCCAAGCAGTTACATTAATTACATGAGCAAAAGCATAGATGTAATTATATAAATCTACACACAGAAATATTTTTGTAGTCTATTTGTAAATTTAAATAATAAAAATTACGAAATCTCTTTTTTTTTTTTCAAATCTTATCTAGGAGATGCTGAAGAATTTAAACCTTGGTGAAATGAAATACAGTGTGCCAGTGCTGGCTGTCTCCTTGGCATTAGAGGGGAAGGCTAGTCACAGGGAAATGACATCTAAGCTTATCTCCGACCTTTGTGGGACAGTAGTAAGCAAAACTGATGTGGAAAAATCATTTGATAGACTGCTCAAAGAACTACCTGAATTGGTGTTGGATTCTCCCAGGGCACCACAGGTATATTTGTAAACTTTTATGGCAGAAGTCAAAAGCTTTGTGTGGCTAAAATAGATGGAGTAAACTGAAATAGACTCTGTATTTCGAAAAATATCTATTGATTTTCTTACTATCTGGAATTCTTTCCCAATTACCCAGGCTGTGTTTTTACTTTGAAACAGCTCCTTTAAATAAAATCTGAAAACCAAGCACGTTATAATTATCTACGTAGAACTTGTTTGAAATTCAACATTTAATTAAAAATGCTTCTGTTTTGTTGCAGTTGGTGGGCCAGTTCATCGCTAGAGCTGTTGGAGATGGCATTCTAAGCAGTACCTACATAGATGGCTACAAAGGCACTGTGGACTGTGTCCAAGCTCGGTAACTTCCTTGCTTTCTATATAGTGACAGTTTTCTATTCCAAATGTCAAAGATGATGATCAGGAATTTACAACTTCAGAATGAATCATGTGGTTTTTCGATTCCTTTTTTTTTAATATAAAATTATAATGCCCCCCCAGAAATCTGCAGAAAATTCAACAAAATCTAGAATGACTCAAGCCAGAGGAGGAATACTGAGTTTTGAAAAATGTATTAATACATTTGAGTTCAGTTTGTTAGGTTTGTTGTCCAGCTTATGTTTGAGGTTGAAAAATGAGCTGAAACAAGAAGCGATTATAGAAGGTTTTGTCTTAGAAAAAGCTTTAATGTGATTAATGGGTAAATATAGCATCAGGACAGCTGCTGTAAATATGTTGTGAAATAGACAAGGGATTAACTGTTTTGCCTTACAAAGGTTTGAGGCTTGTGCAGTGGTTTCTGAGACTTTCTCTGTAATGCTTTATTTGTCAAGAAGTATAATGATTTTCCATGTCAGTGTGAGAAGTTTGAAGGAGCAATCTCTGACAAAGAGGGATGTTTTAATAATGAGTCATGTTTTACTATTTTTTTTTTTCACCCTCATAAGTGTATGTTTCAGGCTTCATGTGAAGGTGCTAAACTGCTGTATCTTCCAGAAGTTCCCTTTGCAATGATTATAGTTGAGCACTTTTAGAAGGAAGGGAAATGCTTAACTGCCTACCTTGGGGGTCACGTTGTGAAAATTGTCTGTCACTTACAGAAATGTGTCCTGTGACTTGAAGGATTGTAGCCTGCATTCTGCACATCTGGGATGCTTTGCTGCCTTTGTTATTTCTTGGCCAGTCTTTTCTGCTCGTTAAATCTTGGTGAATAGAGTTATTGTTATTGGCTTGCCCCCAGCATGAGGACTGGGATAACTGTTCCTTCTTTAGACTGATGGTACATAGTGTATCCAAGACTTATTTTTTTCACCTTTCTTCCCTTTTAATTATTTTTTCAACAAACTGGCAAGCATCCCTAGCTAGTGCCATTTTTCCCCAACTACATATTTACCTTCTGGAGTGTTTTTTTTGGCTTAAATTTTAAAGGTTTCATAGTTCTTTAGACCCAAATGGAAAATAGGATTTCAGTAGAAAAGCTGTTCTTCAGCGTGGCAGCAACTTGAGCCTTTTTTGAGACACACCTGCCAAGCTGCATTCTTGGAGGAGCAAGGATACAATCCATTTGTGCATAAGAAAATATTCAACTCTTTCTTGTGAGGATGTTTCAGGTTCTGCATTCAGATTTATTGCCATTGCAGGATTGTTACCTGTCCTTAATCATGGTATAACCAGAAGTGTAAAGGTGGCAGAAAGCGAACGTGCGCAGTGCATTTGCTGGCTTTTTGATTTAGATGGTCCCCTTGGAGTTGCTAACCCAGTCCTCTTCCTAAAGATTTGGTAGCTTTGCCTGAAGAGAAGTGGCCACGGGGGAAGTTGCAGATGCATCTAATGAAGTTCTGTAATCACGTTCTAAGCTCCTGACTTTGCTTTTAGAGCGGCGCTGGACCGAGCGACTGTACTGCTGAGCATGAGCAAGGGGGGAAAGCGCATCGACAGCGTGTGGGGGTCGGGAGGGGGCCAGCAGTCTGTGAAACACCTGGTGAAAGAGGTAACTGCAAAAACTCCCCTCTGCTGTTTGCTGTTTGTCTAAGCTTACCTTGTTTGGGGTAGTGGGAAGAGATAACATGTATCCTGTACTATAATGATGTCTTATGTCATCAGTGTTTGTTTTGGTTTTTGGGGTTTTTTAATAAAATTTATTTGGACAAAGTAGTATTTAAAAACCGATGTAGGTAACATTGTTGATTTTAAATTTATTTGGACAAAGTAGTATTTAAAAACCGATGTAGGTAACATTGTTGATTTTGTAGTAGTTGTCACTGGTGGGAACATACTAGTACAACATTCTGTATTGCAAGTATATGTTTATTTTTGCTTTAAGCAAAACTTGTAAGCATTTAGCTTTTCAAGAGCTCACAGAATAAAGTGATGAAGTAATTAGAAGAGCCAAGATGAAACTGGCTAAACTAGATAAACTATTATTATTTTTTTGGCATTGCTGATCAAAAGCACAGTAATAACTGAAAAAAGAGAGAGGAAGAAACAGGAATGTTTAGAGATCTGTACTATGAAGTAAGCAGGTTTAAAGGAAAAGGTCATGTTATAATTTCTAGGTGGGGAGTGTAACAGATGATACAAGGAGGTGTTCAGGGGAGAAGATAAACTTAATCACACCCATATTAACCTTTTATGGTGATACTTATAAAGCAGTGGTTTTGATGCTTGTATATCAGCACTTTGGAGAAGTATTTGGCTTACACTGTGTTTCAGGTTACTGATAAGGTCTCAATTTAATTAATGCCTGAATTTAATTACATTCATAAAAACATTGGCAGCAAGAGAATCATAACTTGCTGCTGGGTTGATTGTGGATTATCAAAACAGTTGACAGCTTTTAAATTTTGTATCTTATTTGTGTTGGTGTTTTTTGTTTTAAAATTCAATAGATTGATATGTTGCTGAAAGAGTATTTGCTTTCTGGAGATGTACTGGAAGCTGAGCGCTGCCTTCAGGAACTGGAAGTACCCCATTTTCACCATGAACTTGTATATGAAGTAAGCAGAAATCAGAGTCCCTTTAATAATTGTTGGTATTTTGATGTGGGCATGCAAATAATATAACTGGCATCTGAAGCTCAGGTTGCTTGTTCTGTTATTTGAATAACTAAATTGTTTCATGTAAAGTTAATGGTTTGTGTGCTCATTTGTGCGTGCATTGTGCAACAAGCAAGCTGCTGCTGACTCTGGGAAGATACAGAATTAATTTTTGAGGGTTAAATAGTTGAATTCACATTTATAGATTCCTGAAGATAAGGTCTCCGTTTATTTTCTGCTGAGGAATAGCAGTAAAAAACCCCTCCCATGCTTTATTTTGGTGTTTATTTCCTTTTAGTTTCAGATACCTGGGTATTCTAATGGGTGTTACCTGTTTTTGTTAAATTATAGAGCTTCCTTTTTTGGGGTGGGATTGTTTCATCTAGCACATTTATAAAAGCTCTGAGATATTTCAGACCCAGACTATATGGGAGACTGTTCCCATTTGTACTCTTTTATCTGTCAAATTGGGAAATGGTTGTTTACCAATAAAGCTGAACACCCACAATCTACGAAATTTTCTTTTCAGTAAATTGACTCATTTTAGAAAATGCCTTCACAATAGAACACCAGAATCATTTCAGTTGATGGGTGTTGTGGAGTGTTGCAGATTTTAAACTTCGGAATTCTTCTAGCATCAGAGATTAAAAACCCCCATGGATACAAAATTAAAACCCCATGGACACAAAATTAATTTCACCAAATTAATTAATTGCCATCTGTACTGCAGCAGCCATATGGATACAGCCATGTAGTTCTGAAACCAGAACAGAAAGGCAATGCTTTTCATCTGTCTAGTCCTTCCAGGTTTTTTGTATATTTTATCTTATCCAAAGAACTTCTCATCAGTTGTTCTTTCCAAATAATAATAATAATCATATTAAATTGAAATTGTGAGTGAATGTAACAAATGGACTTTTCCCTCCAGAAAATGTCTAATAACGCACTCACTCCTTTCTGCACGTCGTATGGTCACACACTATGTGTACCCAAGTTACTGTTTTTGTTTTAGTCAAAACACCTGCCTGATTTGTTTTAGGCCATTGTACTGGTTTTGGAGTCAACTGGAGAAAAGACCTTTAAAATGATACTGGATTTGTTGAAAACTCTCTGGAGGTCTTCTGTCATTACTGTGGACCAAATGAAAAGAGTGAGTATGGCATCCAGAGAATTTTGCATAAGGTCTTCCAAAATTTCTATAGTTTCTACCTTCTTTTAAGTACTATTTGTAGTCTATTACTGACTATTAGGGTTTTTAAAAATCTTCATAGTCATTCTGTATCCCACAGAAATGCCTTGTCACTGATTGAAATGGCTTTAGATTGGATATTAGGAAAAAATTCCTCACAGAAAGGTTTGTCAAGCATTGGAACAGGCTGCCCAGGGAAGTGGTGGAGTCACCATTCCTGGAGGTATTTAAAAGCCATGAGGATGTAGCACTTGGGAACATGGTTTAGTGGTGGTATCTGGCAGTGCTGGGTTAGTGGTTGTACTCAATGATCTTGGAGGTCTTCTCCAGCCTAAATGATTCCATGATTTATGTGCAATAATTGTCATGTGCAGGAAATAAACATGAATTCTGAGCAGTTCTCTGTAGAACTGTGAGGTACAGAGTATTTGCATCTTCAGTCAGAGATTTCTAGCTGCCTTTATGTATTGAAATGGTTAAAACTAATAATTTTAAATGCTGCAGTATTGCTTTATTTTTTAAAAATTGTCTTTTTATCTGGTAGTTATTCGTAATTGAAGTAGTACAACAAAGGCCTGCAAATTACAAATGTCAACTGGAACAGTATAGAAACTGGTATTTTACACTGTTGGAATCCTCTGTGACTTTGTTTCTCTGTATGAGTATAGGACAGCAGTTCTGTCCCAGGGCAGACTGGGGACCATACCAAGACTTCTGTCAAAATTTTTCATTTACATGGAAGACATATTATTTTCTTCCCATGTTACTACCCATGCGGTAGCAGCCAGGCTAACACACAGATTTGTACGGTCTGAATTTCCGACTTTTAAAGAAGTTAAAAATTTAGATGGTGTTTTTATGTAGATAGGTATTTGTATAATGCCATGGTATTGGCTGGTATTAAACCTTATTTTTCTACTAACTTGCAGCTGCTCTGCTTTAGGTTTGTTGACTGTCCATAGTATGTGTGAAACCATATCAAAAAATAAATCCTCTCAGTGCAGAAGGGTATTTAAAAACATTATAATAAAATCACAGAATAACCAAATCATTATTTGAATCCTTACACTGCAGGGCTATGAACGGGTTTACTGTGAAATCCCAGACATTAACCTGGATGTGCCACATTCCTATTCTGTGCTTGAGCGGTTTGTAGAGGAATGTTTTCAGGCTGGAATCATCTCCAAACCACTGAGAGACCTCTGCCCTTCAAGGTACTTGTTTTATTGTAGATAGGTGCAGGCACTGCTCCTCATTCCTATCATAGGTAACAGAAAGCAGGATCTTACGACCAAAGTGTTACTGACTGGAAGTGGAAACTATGGAGGATGGACAAACAGAGGGTTGGACTGGTAAAAAGTTTATTAAGAAACTGACTGATGTGAGACCTGTTATGTGGAGGCTGGGATAAATACTTGAGGAAGGCCAGCCTCAGTGAATCCCAGGCAGCACCCATCAGTGCTCCCCAGAGGATAAAGGCTTGCCTCTCTTCTGGTTTTCTGATTTGTTTGGTAGAAATCAGTGCAGCACTGAGATGGGAGATTCAGGTGTCACAATGATCCATGTAGGTGACAGTGGAAAACGGTCAGCTATGGTGAGGGGAAAAAATAATTTTAAAATGATTTAAACTTATCAAACAGCATGAGTAGAGTTCTAAGATGAGACAACTGGTCCTAACGTTTATGTAAAAAGGAACAGGACTCTAGTATCAGATAAGCTCTACACACCCCATCCCTGGTACTTGTCCTGTAGAGTGCTTTTGGTTTGTTATTTAGTTACTCATAGCATAAATAATTCTGTTTGAACTGTAGCTAGTCAGTATGCTGTTTTGTCCTTACTGGTCACAAAACAGTTAAGTTTCATTTCCTCTGGGCAATACATGTAAATTCTTAAATAAGATGTTAGAACTATTATTCCCAGTTTTATGCATTGGAAATACTATTTATTTGACAGGTCTTTTCTATTTTGGATGTTTTGTTAGAGTTCTTAAACTATCTTGACAGCTTGTGATAAATTTGAATCTTGAAATGTTTGCAGTTTTATCAAGAACAGCCTCTATTTCTGGACTTTGAACTTAAAATTGTGTTTGTGTGTGTCTTGATATCTAATGTTTTGCAGATTTGGGGGTGTGGGAGGGTTGAGAGTCATCATTGCATCAAAAGCTTGATTATCCTTTGGTTACCACTAATATGTTGAGAGGCATTTTTGGTTTGTGTACTTCAGTTTTAGGTGGAAAATCAGCATTCCTAGGTTTTCAAATTAGCATTTTTAAGCAGTTGAGCTGATAACGGTGATCACTGACCCTGCTTAACTCGCACGCTTTGTATTTGACTTCTAAGATCAAGAGAAGATTCTCCTCAGTGAGAAAAACCAAGCAATGTTACTCTGAATTACTGAAAAGATACTTTCTACTTTGTTACAGGGGCAGGAAGCGTTTTGTGAGTGAAGGAGATGGAGGCCGTCTTAAGCTAGAAAGCTACTGAATGTGAGAACTGACTCCTGAAGCCTTACAAGTTTAAAGGGAACATAGCTAGCTATCGATATATACAAACACGCATGCTTCTTTGGTGTGTGTATGTATATATGTATACACATATATGATATACCAAACTTAAGAGTTGCTTAGCACAGTTCGTATTTTTTTAAAAAGCACATGTTTTGGGTACAGATTGTTTCTTTTTTTTTTTTTTAATAGTTTTTGTAAATTTCAGAAAGAAGTGTTCTTTCTTTGGGCATATAGTAGAACATTTGGCCACTCTGCTGTGGTGGTGCCTTCAAATAAGCTATCTCTGTACGTGCCATGTTTATGACCTAATCATTCCACGTGTGCATCGATGTCTGACTGCCGCTCGCTCTTTCTAGGACAGTGCTGTCATCATAAAATCACTGGTTTATACAAAGCTTTATTATAGAAGGGTCAGGTTAAGCTGCTGTGATCCCATTTCCATTGCTGCTGAAGAAATACTGTGCTTTGGGAGGCAAAAAAATAGCAGTTTCTTTGTTTTAAAGAGCCCAAGAAAAGAGTTGGGTCACAAGACGAATTGATCTGTTTCAGGGGAGAATACTGGTTGGTTTCATCCCTCACGTACCAAACTTGTCTTTTTTTTCTATGTAACTGGAAAAGTGAAAAGTTCTGGTAAAACATATTAAAAATATTTTTTGTGAAGCTCTTGTTTCTGCCTCCTTTTTATTTATTTTAAACAGAACAAATTTAACTGTGTTCAGATCTCTGAAGTATATGCAATTAAGCAGTACATCTGCACTTTGGTATTGCAATCAGGAGAGGAGCACTGAGTTATTAAACTCACGGTAAGTATTTACCAGATCTGTTTTTGAAAACATGAGTGACTTGCGTAGGAGTGTCCAGGCTGGCACAGATAGTGTGAATGTGTCTGTGCAGCACAGATTTGCCAAGCTCTTGCTCAAGAACGAGATGGATCTAAGGAAGACTCGCTTATAGGAATACGACGGAGCCTCTCCTTTGTTTTTTCAGTTTAATGTCAAGATTTCAGGTGTTCAGAAATGCTGGGAATAGCCGTTCCAGGGTCGGGAACGCGATGTGCTCCAGGAGACAAACGCTGCAGTGCTTGAGCGGGTTTGGTAAGCCTGGCTTAGAGCAGGGGGGTTGTGTAACTTGTCTCTCCCGCGGTCAGAGGAGCAGCCCCAGAGCAGGTCTGCGGACGTTCTGGTACCTCTAAAGACGCGTTTAAAACGTCGCCTTGGCAGCGACCAGCGCAACTTCTACACGAACAGCACCCGACGCGCGGCCTCCCCGCCCAGCCCGGCACCGCCTCCTGCGTTCCAGGCCGCGCTTTAATCCGCAGCCCCGTTACAAAGCGGTACCTCCGATCGCGGGTGCCGCCGGGCACGACCCTTCCCGAGCTACTGCCGGGGCGGCGCGGCCCCCGCGGACGGCGGCGGGGCCCCCTCGGGCGGCTGCACCGCCTCCAGCGCCGCCCGCTGCAGCTTCTCCAGCTTCTCCAGCGACACCGACTTGAGAGGCAGGATCTTGGGCTTACACAGCACCATGGCGGCCGTGTCCTCCACCGACAGCTGCCCTGCAAAGGGAGAGATGGGCCGTGAGCGAGCGCCCGGCAGGGCCGGGCCGGGCGGTGCCCCGCCGGCGGTACCTTGCTTGGGCAGCACCTCCCGGAGCGCTCCCGTCCCCTCCGGCATGGCGGCCCCCGCGCAGCACCGACCACCGGAGAACTACAGCTCCCAGCCTGCACTACGCGGCACACTGGTCATCTCCCGGTGCATGCTGGGAGCGGTAGTCCTAACGAGCTCCCGCTCCCAAAATGCGCGCTGGGAATTGTAGTCCGTGGTGTGGAGCTATGTGGGTGCAGCCCCGGCCGGGGCGGGAGCGGCTCCCCTGGGGCTGCCCCGGTCCCGGGATGCCGGGATACCGCTCCTTGCCTCTGCCATGCCGGGCTTTGCGCTGGGGCGGGCCCGTCCCACCTCCGCGGGCCTGCCCGACCCCGGCTAGCCGCTACTTGCCCGCCCGCCGGGCCCCGCCGCGGAACGCGGGCTTTGGTGCGCTTTATGGTTTATTTTCTGCTTTTGTAAATAAAATCCCCAGCAGACACCGTCCAGCAGACACCGTCGAGCAGACGGGCGTGGCCAGGGCGTACGCGTCCCGGTTTTTGGTTTCCAGGCAGCGCCTCGGGATTCACGGTGTGAATCATGCTGCTGTTTGACATGTAAACAGCCGTAAAAGCCGGTGTCTTTCTAAACACCGGGAGCTTAAATGTCACCAAACCTGATGGACCAGCGCACCGGGATCCCCCACGCCCCCCACAGGGGTTCGCCTTTTGGAGGATCTTTGCCGCTGGGAGCAGCTTCCCTGGGAAACCCCGCCGGGAAGCCGCGTGTGACCCGGGATGGGCGGAGAGGGATTCAGCTGTCCTGTGCCTTTGCGATGGCCCAGCAAGCCCTGATTCCGGGATGTGTTGTAATTTTAGAGTTTGCTAATGAGCTTGCCTGTGTGCCCTGCACACCCTGTGTGCCTTGGGGATTGGCAGTTCAGGCTGCTAATCCTGCTAACCTGGCCCTGGCAGGCGGTGACGGCTCCTTTCAGTGTTCTGGGATTGAGATCTGGCTTCCTGCCGTGCACGGGGACTGGCCGTGGATGAGTAAAATGAGGGAGAAAATTATTTTTGATAGTAATTCTTTTCCCTTCTGCCTTGATGGTGGCTGTCTGTATGTTTCTCTCTGCTAGATCAGGCACCACTCCATGGACCTGTCAGCTCTGGGATCCAGGGTTTGCTGGGAGAACTGTGATAAAACTTTTAACTTCCAGTAAGCAGCACCTCTCAGATAGTTATTTAAAGCCTCTGTCTGCATTGTTCCCAAACTATTTCCTTTTTCCTCTAAGCAACCTAGAGTAGGAAGCTGATGGTCCCTCAGGTAGCCTGCTTCCACCTCGCTGGAAGCCTCTCCTGATGTTGAGTTGGAGGCCAGCAGAACCCGCAGAGGGTGAGAACAGGTCTCCTCCTTCCTGCCCTTTGTGGAGCTGGCCAAAGATAACACTTCGGGGTTGGTCCCAGGCAGCACAGACATGGGCCCTTTTGGTTCTTACTCACATATTCCACTTTCAGGTCAGAAGATCGGTGTTGATGAGGCTGTAAAATGGACATACTTGCTTGGGACATCCTTCTCCACCCTTTGAAGTGCTCAGAAGCATTCCCACTGATTTCAGTGGGAAATTCCCACTCATTTCAGTGGGAGAAGCTCCTTTGTCTGATGTGTTTTTCCGTGTGCCAATTAGTGTTTCGTGCTGACTGGAAGGGAAAGGACTAGGCACAGATTTATGATGGATGTTTGTAGAACACGCCATTTTAAACAGTACGTGCAATTATCAGATCAGTAATTTGGTAGTTGTTTGTTTTGTTTGTTTTTAAAAACTGGACCAGCATCTTAGAGATGGCTATGGCTAAAAATGAATATAAAAGACACCCAGTTATGACTGAAAATGTTGCACTGTGGAAGCAAGAGTTATTCCTGTGGTAACGAATATGGCCTGTGGAGCAACAGAAATGAACTGAAAGCAAGATGTTGAAATCAAATTGCAGGCCAGGTTTTTTGCCAGTGTCCTTCACAGTGCCAATGGCCACCTGGAGTCCAGCATTATGTGAGCATTGGCATTTGGAGCCCATCTCAGTCATGTAGGGAATCACTTTCCAAACGCAGTTTTCCTGCCAATGGGGTCTGTTTGCTTGGTGATAAGAAACAATGGTCAACTCAGTTTATTACTTGAGCATTTTAGTGGCTGAGAAGTGGAGTCTGGCATCCTGTACTAGATCCATTTTCTTAGCTACTCAAATGCCAGCTTGGCAGCCTGTCTAGAAAGCTGATAGCACTGGGACAGGCGTGATTGTGAAGGTTGTTTTAAACAGTCTCTAGTAAATCTCTTTTTAAGACACCTCTTTCCACTGGGAAAAAATATCATAGTTACCACCTTAATGACTGGGAGCTCTGGATGAGAGGGAGGAGAGAGGCATGGGCATTGTCTGCAGCTTAATATCCTGCTTTTCGAAGTGCCTTAAAAACAGGACTGGGTTTAGTTTTGAGTAAGGCTGGTATTTATCTACTAGAGTGGTATTAGATATAGTTAAGAGGAGACAAAGTGTGTCATAGAGGACCTAGTTCCCCTTGTTTTTTTGGAAAAGAAACAACAAAAATCGTGAGTTTTCCAGTTACAGATGAGGGATCGAATGTCTTCTGCTAAAGAAACCATAGTTACTCCCCATTTTTTGGCCTCTGGGGTTGACATGTGCTCAAAGACACACTCATTTCTCTCATGGGCCTTTCCAGTTGCCAGGAATAGCTAGAAAGCTACAGGCCAAAACCCTTCAATCTGGGACAAGTCCCGTGCACTTGCAGTGGGACTGTGCTGAGTCAGTTCATTATCTTGGTGTCACCACACGTGGCTGGAGAAGTCAGAGCAAGACCGTGGTTGTGACCAGCATAACGATGCCCAGGTCTCAAGTTGTGTCCCCTTGGCATGTGGCATCCCAAAGTCCTGAGACTTGACCTTGGGATGAAACCCAATGTTATTTGAGAAAGCGTAAGCGTGGTATCCATGGAGAGGACAACGTGCTCTAGGTTGCACATCCTCATTTTCTGATGTCACAAACAAGTTATTCTTGTGCACTGCAGAGAGCCTCACAACCACAAAACCAGCAATAATTTTATAAATGATAAGCTTGTTTTCCTTCTCCTGTTCCCAGATACTCCGAGTGCAGCAGACAGCAGAGATGTGCATTGCTGGAATCCAGAGGGTTTCGTAATTTGGCAGCCGCTTGCTGAAAGCCCTGCAGATACAAAACAACACTTATTTCAAGTCTTGAGAAACATCTCCTACTAAGTAGAAGAAAAAAGCATTTAGGTGAAGCAATGTTGCCAGTCCCATTTGTTTATGAGGCTTGGGTTTTGTCTTTATACATTTTAAATGCTTTTTATTTTCCTTCTGCTTTTTGAGCCTTTCAAGTTCATGTTTTCCATATGACAAGAAAGTCTGGAATTAAGTCTTTACTTTAAAAAGCAAAAATTTGGTTCAGAGTCCTGTATAATCATGTAGCTCTAGATAGAGGGTATTTAAAAATAAAGCCACTTTGATGAGAACTACCCATCTTGAAGGTGACTTTCTGTTCTAAGTAAATACTTTGTTGACAGTTTAAGAAGCTTTTAAAAGCACCTGATCTGTGTTTGCTTTCCACTTGGATCTCTCTCTCTTTTTCTTCTTTTCTAAAAATCTGGAGCTTGTCTGACCTCTGTATGTGCTGATGAGATCAGAAATGTAGCAGCCGGATTGTGCCGTGTATTGAACGTGCATACCAGGTACCATGGGACATAGAACCCAACTTCAGAGACGAGAGGAGGAAGGTGGTTTGGGTTTATTGGGTGGAGTAAGGCAGGGAACAGAAAGCCTGGTGTGGCTCCCTGCAGGAATCCCAAATGCCTTCAGAGCCTGAAGCTTGATAGGTTGGTGTTTAACCCAGTCCTTGTTTTTGAAAGGGAGTTGACAGACAAGTGATTTCTTTTAGCTGAGCTTTCTGAATATGCTTATTTTAAATTTGTTGTTTGATGCAGTGGGATCCTCAAGCTGTATGCAAAAGGCAAGGAGACGTGCCTGGAAATGTATGATCCAAGGGACACAGAAACAGCTTTTTGACAGGCTGCTCTTCCTGCTAACACCTGGTGAATGCAGAGACCTGGCTACGTGTAAGTCCCATTCTGGGCTCCTAAGCCAAATGCTCTATTCTGGCATTTCTAGGAGGTTACTGCTCTACTTGTGTGGTTTGAATCGCTTAAGTCCTTGGCCTCGTGCCCTGGAGTGCCAGCAGAGGCTTGCTGTAATTGCCCGTAAGTGCACCGTCTGTCAGATTATTGTTTAATTATTCCAGCTTCTCACCGTCACACACTGCTCAGTGTCTCTCTTGCTACCTTTACTTAATTGAATGGAAAAAATTCAAGACTTGTGCTTCACTTACATCACTTCGTTTTTACCCATCCTTGCCAGCTCCTACTATGAAGTCCCACCTTTTGTATGCAGAAGTCAGTCTTCTGTATACAAAAACTATTGTCACTATCTAAAGCATATGTTAGAAAGAGAATAAATATTTTAACACATGGTAAAGTCAAGCCATAAATCTCTTAACACAGTCAAATGATTGTATTATTCTCCCTTGAAACACCACTCCTCCCCCTGAGAAACAAGAGAGGGACAGAAAAATCTTGAATAACCAAGCCCTTGTTCTCACAATGCAGGACTGTTCTCGGCCCTTCGTTCTGTCTCGCTTCTTCCTCTTCAAGATCTGTCTTTCCCTAGCCCATCCTTGTTCATTTGTTCCAGAGTTTTACTGGGATGTCAGCCCTTTTCCTGAGATCAACTTGTGATGACCAGTTCCACTGCCTACTTGCTACCGTTTCAAACAACCCTGTGCTTCCTCCCAGCCTTGCAACCAGGCTCTTATTAATGTGTGTTGAAAAAATAATCTTTCAGAGCTCTCTCCAACACTCTCCTTGTCCGTATGGCCTATAAAAAATCTTGGCAGCATGCTGACTGCTTTTCTTTCCTCATGCTCCCTGTGTCTCTGACAAATATGTGTCATTTTTCTGGTCTTACATTTGGCTTTCAGCCTTTGAATCTGAACACGCTACTTGTACAGCCCCCTGCACAAAGATCAAGGCTCCTGTGCACTACCACAATAATAATAATAAATGTTAGGGTTGCTGACACCTGAATGATCAAGTTTTCAGGGTTTCTTTTAGAAATTCTCAGCCAAAGCTTTCCTGTACAGGTGCACTCCCTGTAATGCCTGGCTCCCTGGCTGAGCCAGCATGATTGTTGGTGTTGTTCTTTTCACTTTCTCTGACTGAACTGTAAGATTACTTCTTTCATACTATTTTCTGATTAGGTTTAGTTTTCAGCCATCTCTTTTCTGCAGGAGAGAACAATTTATATAAGAATTTCAATGTGGAATTAACTTTGGGCTTTACTGCTATTTGTCACCATCTCCAGGAGAACACTCAATCCCTGCTGACACTGTAGAAGAGGAAGAGAAAATACCAGAGCTGCAGCTATTAAGACTAACAGGCAAATATTTTATTAAAACTCAACTTTTTCTTCCCAGTTACTTTTAAAGAGTATTTTTCTGTTTGTGAGAATGTGAATGAGTTTTGTATTGTTGTTTGTTTTCCTGGGGACTCTCCTATTCAGCTGATCTTCATCTTCTGCCACATTTCAGGCAGTGGAGCTTGCAGCAGTGACAAGTTGTAATCCTGAGGAGAACTGCTTGTGCCTGTGGCCTGGGTTAACCTGCTGGCAGTGGTACGTGCCTGGGCAGGGGCAGCAGTTTCACACAGCTCAGCATGGACGTGCAGCCACTCCCAGACACTTTTAGGACACAGGTGAGTTGTTTGCAGCAATCTCAAAAAAACGTGTAATAAAATCGTTCTGCCTTCCTGGAGCCACCACTCCCAGAGACCCTTCCCCTTCCTTGGCTACTGTGGGAGCCTCCTTCCTTCAGCTTCACACCTTCCTCCGCTAAGGATGATACAGTACAGAACTGGCTGTCTCTCAGAAGGATGGGCTGCACTGCCACTGTAGTGGCTGCTGAGAACTGGAAGATGAGAGGGGACAACGGGGAAGTGGAAGCCACCTTTTATGTGGGACAGAGTCAGGATATGCCCTTGTATGAAGTTCAGCGGAGAAAAACTTGGGCTACACTCACATTCCAAGCTACCGTGCCATTCCAGTCAGCCTGGTACTAATCTCCACGGATCTTTGAAGGCATGAACCAGCATGCAGTGTAAGTGAAATCTAAGCCACACCGTACCAGACTATTGGTGCCAGCCAGTTTTGGAAGACTGACGTGAGAGCCAAGGGAAACAGGTACAGTGGTAGGAGATGCCTTGTACCACCTGCAGGCACACGGATCTACAGCACTCGAGCAGCTCCTGAGTCCCAGAGCAACGTGAGGCATGTGAAAAGCTGGTGAACCCAGGGCCACTTAGACTTGAATGCACTTTCCTGGGGAGGAAGTGGCTTTTCCCTTGGAAAGCTCAACTCCCCCGGGTCTGCATGATGTCAATGGAAAAAGTGATTTCTTCAGAATATGATTCAGAGTGCCTAAGTACAGGCTTATCTTATTGACTGCAGAGGAAGCTCAAACGTTGTAGATTTAAACTACCTTTTGTGAATACTTATCCCCTCTTGCCCCTGAGTTCTGGGAGCTATAGTAGATCTGGACATGGTTAGTCCTTGGTAGGCACACTGCCCTACTGAAAGTCAGGTGCTGCAGACCAAAGCTAAGAGAAGCTAGTCTACCAGAGCACAGAGTGTCCTGTTGGATCCTTCTTTGTCCTTTTGGGTTACCCTGGGATGTCAGAAATTGATTTGCCAGTACCAGAAGAAAGAAATGAAGTCAAGAAAAGTTGATTTCTTTAGGATATCCTGACTGGAACTGGAATAATCAGCATCTGTTTGAGCTTAACTGAGTTTTTCATTCTGGCCTTTCTCCCATTTCAAAGAACAGGCAACTGAAGCCTTTAATTTGCCCTGTCTTTCACTGAAGAGAAAAGTAGGAGTTTCTAACAGCTGTTACTATCCTGTCTAGAATAGCTACACTAAAAAAATACAGTTTATTGTCTGTTGTGAATGAAAAAGCTCTTGCTTGTTTCTGTTGTTTGTTGTGTTGACTTTGAAAGATAAATTGTTTGCACTGGTTGACTCTCCATTTGTATAACTGGAGATCAGCTCACTTGATAGCCTGCTGGATTTGCAGTTTTCCCTTGCACTAAATAAACTGAAGAACTGCTGGCCTTGGGGCAGTTAGGACACAGCACATACTGGAAAAGGTTTGTGTGTGTACAAGTAAATAAGAAAATAACTTCATGCATGACATTCTGGACATGCTGTTTCAGTGTTGATATGTCCCATCTTTCCACCTAGAAGAGCTCTTGTAAGAGCTAGAAGCCTGTTTAAAAAAATGCTAACAGACATGGATAGGTGCTTAGTATGTTGAAAGTTGAAGCTGGCAGGACCAGAATTGGTTTTTACACGGCAGTTCTAAAATCCTAAATTGTGCTACTTGTTTTTGAGAACATAGGTACTCTGTCTTTTTATCATACATTTGGTTTGTGGAAACAATTGGAGAAAAAAGCAAAAATAACTTCTTGTCACTCAAGTAAGCACACCTGTCTCTGAACATATAAATGGAAGACATGGTAAAAATAGCAACATCTTGCTGCACTGTAGTCCTTCAACAGAGAAAACCACATTTTGAGGTTACCCTTCTTTGCATCCTTCTTTGTACTGCAAAGGCATCTCACCCCAAGCAGGAGCTTTTGCTCCGGGGGGGTCAGTCTCTGGTTTCAGTGGGACAGAGCTTGGTGTCAGCCCCTCCATTGAGTATCAGCTTCTAGATGTTGACAAGGGCTCTGACTGTCCATGTGCATCCTCCAGGTTCTGTGCCTTCCTCTCTCCCCTTCAGCTTCTGAGTTGTGCCAGCTGGTCCAGCCTTCCTGGTTTGTGTCTACTCATAATAAAGGCAGTGGGGCCAAGGTGACATTCAAGGGGAAGACAGAAAAGAATGACAAAGGCATATGCTATTTTCGTGATGGGTATGATGCTCACAAAATGACGTGGGATTTATTGGGTCATCAGCCTTCCAAACATGCTTCTCTTCTCCGGAATAACCAAACCCCTTGCAACCCTTGGCTAAGAGACTGAAACCAAACTGTGGTAAGCTGATGATTCAAGAAAAGGGAGAGGAATGGGACACAGCAGGAAGGTCTGCATAGATTGAGGTGTAGATGAGAGGAAGATAAAACCTAGGATAGGGAATTTGGAGATTTGAGACATGACAGCGGGATATTGAGATACAGAAGCTGGGAATTAGAGCAGTTTTATGCTGAGACTGGTTGGCAAGGAACTAGCAGACAGAAGACACAGCAAAAATTCAAAAATTGCCTGTACAAGGAAAGAAGAAGGAAGAGTGTGGAAGGTCAGGGGGATAGGCAGTGACATGAAGAACCAGACAAGAGACTGGACTAGAACCTGGCATGGCGAACCACAGTTGGAGGCCCTGGTGAAGGTTAAGAAAGGAGGGACAGTCTGGGAAGGGAACAGGTGATCCGAGTCTGAGAGGGGATGTCAGGCCCAGGCAGAGGGGAGGGAATGGAGTAGCAGGGGAGAGCTGTGGGAAGCAGCCCCACATAGGGCAGAGCAGAGGGGTATGTGGGTGGAAAGGGTCACAACAGGCTGTGCTTGCTGAGACATCCTGACTTGTAGAGCTGGAAGTGGAACAGAGCTTCCCTGAGGCTTGCCTTCATGTTGGCTCAGCCAGCAAAGAATTTGCCTCTTGTGCTGTCTGCCCCAGCCACAGTACAGAAACGATGGGAGCTGTGTCCTTGGCTGAGGCAGCAGCAGCTGCCTGCCTGGGGGAGGAGAGCAGGCTTTCTGGTAGTTAGATGACAAAAATTTTACAGTTGGGAGGAGGTAGTGAAAAGGCCACATGACCAAGAGAGAAAGGGTCAATTCATTAGTTTGGCAGCCACTAAATTAAGAAAAGGCAAGTGGGACTATTATATCAGAGGTATCTGAATTCGGTCAAAGATGATTCTGAAGTTGCTATATTGATCTTGTGGTCAGCTTAAGCAAGCTTAACTAATTAATTGCTTTATTTTAGTTCATTGTGTAAGAGCTAGCTCCCAATAAATCACTCTGCTTTGTAGAAACATGCTTGAAACAACTGTGTAAATACTAAATAGCCTTAGGAATGGTCTTATGAATCCACTGAATAATCCACATTCCAACACTCATCCCCCTCCACTGCTGGTCTGGATGGAGGACAACAGTCCAGTGCTGCTGTTTCTCTTTGAGTAAAAGGGGCAGAAGTCTGTGCTGGACACACAAAGGTGCCAGCACAGCTGATGACCCATGGAGGTGCTGTGATGCTGCGTGATCCTGCACCAACAGTTGTCCTTTTCAGGAGCACAGGAAATGCTACAGGTGTTACAGGAACATTAGGAAGGTTGCACAGCCAAGCCTTTAAAAGTTAGGCAATATCCAAATGAAATTGCCAGTGAAACCTTAATTCAGAACAATGTAGGTTATGAAATGCTCATTAATTGTATTTCCCCCCCTGTTCATTTCAGTGTGGATGGCAGTTAATTCAATTGCACAGCCCTGTGGGTTTTCTGGGGCAACAAGGACTGAGGAACCTCTGACATGCTGTCTGTGGAGTTATCTCAAGGAGAGGTACTCAGCCACAGTACCACAAGGCTCAAAATACGGGCCTGTCAGCACAGTCTTCTGATCCTAGGAGACCCTTAACTAATATTTGTGACTCTTATATTCACCTTCTGCACTGGGACAGGTCTGTGCCAGTGAGATCCGGGGATAAACAGTGCTCATGGAGACTGGGAGTAGGTCGGAGCTGAGCTTACCAGCATCCAGTAGGAGGGTATAAAATTAACTATGCCATTTGACAGATGAAAAACAAATCTTGCATGCATGAATTCTGCCTTTGCAAAAATGTCTGTTAGTTCTGATTGTTGGCACAAGTATTAGCATCAGTCTCGTTTCACATGACGTATTTAAGGATTTGCAGCAGAAGGGTGGAGTTACCAGAGTAAATTTCTTGGCTGGTTTCTCTCTAGTGACAATTGTCCTGCTCTGCTTTAAATCAGCTTTTCAGAGCAAATAAGGGGTTTTGAGTATAAAGTAGCATTTCTTTAGATTTCAAATAATATTTTTTAAACAAAGTGAGTAGAAACAGAAGTAGAATCTCTAGCAGAACCAGAGTACATGTAGCATGTATGCTTTGTAAATACTTTGATGCTAAGGCCACCGGGCAGTGACACTTTGCACACAAAGAGCCTGAGAAATGTAAAGGTACATGGTCAACAAAACATTCAGATCCTCCCAGTGCTATGGTCTTAATACAATACAAAAGAGTATGTTCAAGTAAGTCACACAACAACCATTTCTTTCAGACTCCAAGCTTTCAGGGTATTTCCATGTCTTGTAGAGGACCCTGCGCTGTCCACAATGAAATTTTACTGAGTAATAGCAGCAAATAAACATCCAGTCATTGTAAGAAATACTGTCACTAGGAAATTTCAGCTGGTTTCTGCCTGTGACCCAACATGCCAAAAAGCCAATTCAGCTTTTAATGCTGTCCAGCAGTTATTAGTAAAAGGCCACGTAACCACATTGAACTGTCTGGTTTGCCACATTGAACTGTCTGGTTTGCCAAAGACTCACACAAAGGAAATTGCCAGAATTTTGATATTTGATAACTGGACGTGAATAGCCTTGTTTCACTGAAACCAGCCTAGACGGTTGCCAAAAGTTGTACAAAATGTGATGGAAATAGCAGATACTCAGATTTGACTATGTGATGTAGGAAATGGCTCCCAAATTTACTCATGGTTTTGATTCTGCTGAAGTGGCTGCTGAACGAGAGCCTGTGCGACCAGTCCAGACCAGCAAGCACTGAGATAAATTAGTAGACTTCCACTAGCTTGAATGTATTTTAGAAATTATAAAGTTGAGGTACTACTGCAGTGCAGAATCCATCTAAGCTTGAAAGGGGAACTGATTGCAACCACCTGAGAATTTAGCATTAAAAAGCTAAACCTTTCTCAGCAAAATACTGAAAGATCTGTTATAACAAGTCGTCAGAGAACTTGCTTTTAAATTCCATCTAAAGTCAAAGGACGACTGATGGCAGGTGCTCTGTCATACTTGAGTGTGTTTATCTACACAGAGGTGTGGTTGTCTCCTTCTGAATGGCTGCTGCCCTTTCTTGCAGCACCCACGGATCCCTTGCAAAGGCAGCTTGGTTGGGCTTAGCTTGTGGTATCTGCTACGGAAGGAAAAATCAGCACATTGGTCCGAGGTTACAGCAGTTTCCAGCTGGGGATGGTCCCGATTTTGTCGATAAAGGAAACACGGGCACGTCGTAGTGACCGTGTCCATCTCTTTGGTGGTGTCTCAGCAGCTAAAGGTGCCCTGCAGCAAAGCGGGTGTCTGTGCCCTGCGCGTACAGCACTGAGGAGAGCTGCTTCACACCACCTCATCACACCAGAATTCCTGATCCTGGCTGCGCTGGGGGCCAGCTCGCCACTTAAGCTGTTGGAACGGCAGGAAAATACTTCCTGTTTGTCGTAATACTTTAATGAGTTGCAGTCGGTCACCGACGGAGCTACGGGCTGTCCTCCTCACCCGGGGACATCTCGACGGCGGTGGCACGGCGGCAGCTGTCACCGGGGCGTGCAGGGCCGGGTACCCATCCACGAGACCCGAGATGGGCGCTGAGACAGCGGGGAGCCGTGCCCGAGCAGCCGGCACACGCCGCGGGGAGCCAGGCCGGGCTCCGGGAGCTCACGGTCCCGCACGGCCCCGCACGGCCCCGCTCCTGCCCGGCTCCCGCCGTCGCCAGGGGCAACGCGCCGCTTCCGCCGTAACCTGGAAGCGCTCGGTGTCCGCGCTCGGCGGTCCCGCCCCGAGTGCCGCGGGAGGTCCGTGGGCGGGCGGTCCCGTGACGGCTCGGTGCGCACAGACGGTGGCCGGCAGGGCAGGGCCGGGCGGGGAGCGGGTGCCGGGCGCGCCGCGGGAGGATGGCGGAGCCGCACGGTACGGGGCGGGCGGGCC
>WBMZ01016062.1:0-19339 GCA_013400975.1 Atrichornis clamosus
CACTGGGTTTCTCTCCACCCAACAGTCCAGCTTAACAAGAATTGGTATAAATATATTAGTTGGGAAAATGCTGTGTCTCATCGGTAGGTACACATACCGCTAAACTGCACTGAAATGCCCTACCATATTCAAATGTTAAAATTAAGTTGTCTTTTATGAACATTTCCTCCTTTAAACTTCCTACATGAATCAGTCTAATGCACAAAAGAGAGGAGTCTTAAATTAAGTCCAAAGGCTTAGTACTTCTGAGGCAGAGCAGAGGCAATTTTAGACTGGCTTATCCTTCATATCCGTTCAATTAACCTCTCAGAGGTTTAGAACAAAAGTCAGCATGATGGGTGTCATTTGAATTGAACAAATGCCATCTCACTGTCAAAGTATTGACTCACATCAGCCATTCCAAGCCAGGATCAGGATTTTAAATGAGATGGACAAACTGAGCTAATTGTTAGTATTTCAGAAACCTACCCTCACGGGCTCCACGAAGCTTGGCATTTGACAAGCTCTTCCAGCTGATCTGAAGCTGTAACTCTTAAAATGCTCAGTGTTGTTTGCAAAATAAGTATTTTGATGCCTGTCCATATTTGCTGGGGATGGCACCTTGATGTAGGGAGTTCCCAAGTTGCCCAGAGAAGCGGTGGCTGTGCTCTTCCTGAGAGTGTCCGAAGCCAGGGTGGATAGGACTTGGAACACCCTGGTATTGTGGAAGGTTCCCTGTCCCTGGCAGGGGTTTGGAATCAGATGATCCTCGAGGTCCCTCCCAACCCAGGCCATTCCCTGGTTCTGTGATAACTGAGCAGAACATTCCATGTTTTATATTTAAGGTATCATTTTATACCTGTCAGCAAACAAGACACCCAACAGTGATTTTCTGAGCATTTTCCACTCAATAATTTTATCTCTGTCGTGCACCATTTCTCCTGAAAGCAAATGAAGGCTTTTTAACAGAAGTTGGGCAAAACCCTTCAGAGTTTTTGAATGCCATAATTTGACATGTCTTACCTACTCATAGTGGGGTAGAAGATAAATGAACAACTTCTAGAAGATGAACAAACTTTTAGGTTTACTTTTTTCAAAATCTGTACATGATAATCCGCAGTGAATTTGGACACACTGGAATTCAGTGGTAAGGCTCACATTTAGACCAAGGGGAGCAGAATTTCAGGTTTTCTGTTTCATCCCTTAAGGTTCTGTAAGTGATAGATAATTTTAATGTAGTGTCTCAAAAATTCCTGTGTCAGGCACCTAAGATCCTTGAAAATGCTCTAGATTCCCCAGTTTTGGGGAGTTTTATAACAGGTTTTTTAGGTTATTGAGTTCCTTTTATATTTATGAGATTGGCCAGCCTAGTTGAGGTGAATGGAGTTGTCTATTATTTGGTTTCTCTTCGCTTGTGACCCGTAATATTAAAAACATAATAAAACAGAAAGTTTAAAGAAAAGTCCCATCATTTGCTATATCCAGCAGAGAATCCACAAGGTTGTCATTTACAGCTGCTAAGAATTATATTTTGTCTATTCATTACCAGCAACAGCAAGAATTCTGGTGAAGGATATTTGAATTAAAAAAAAAAAAATTGTTCATCTGGTTTAGTGTAAAATTTAAGCTGTCTTGAATCACTTTTATTTTCATGTGGTTTTCCAAGAGATGGAAGGAGTTGAAATTTATGTAAAGATGAAAGGAAAAAGTATCAATTTCACTTTGAAACTTCAGAAAACATGAACCTCATACACAGACCTTTTCTATATGCCTTTGGTACAGAAATTAAGCAACAGTTCCCATAATGAACCACAGAAAAATCTCAAAACCAAGGGAAAAGTCCCATGAATGCAGCAGAGAAGAAACGGGTATCCCAAATCTTTGGCCTGTAGTTCTGAGCAAACCTGTTTTTACTCTAGTTTTTCCAAGGAATTACAGAGAGTCCTCTGGATATAGTTACCAAATTTTAGGAAAATCTTGATAGGTATTGCTTTGGTTTTGGTTTTTTTTAAATGTCAGATAATTTTTACATTACAGCTGGTTATAGTTTTCACTGTAATTTAACAGGTAAGAAAAGTTTGAGCCTGTGAACAGTTTTCCTTTTCCAGACGTACAGAGTGTTACTGTGCAACTCCTTGGAGTTGTTGGAGCTTAGCTAAAGCTTCAATAAGATGACAACAGTGATTCAAAACTTATAGAATAACACTGATAGATTTTTAATACCTTATTATTCGTATTTTGACTTGAAAGTACATTTACAACGATTGTGTTTTGTAAAGAACCTTAGAGCATCAAGATATTTTAACAGCTTATTTTTTGTCATATTTTATTTGCAAGCTATTTTCTGTTAAAAATAAACAAATATAGATGAAATTATGCTTATTAACAGGAGAAATGCTGAGAGTGATTGAGATTTATGTCTTTAGTAATTCTGAAACTGACCTCAAAATCAATTTTTTTTTACCTTATCGTCCAGGACCTTGCACTTCTTTCCACTGGAATGAAAAGCATTAATCACCTTCATGCCTTATGATTTTGAAAATACCTATGGTTCATATACGTATTTTGAACAAATATTTCTTGTTGCACCAATACTGGACATCTAAGTTATAAGGGTTGGTTATAAATGTTTGACAATATTAGAAAATTATGGATAAAATGCAGAGTATGTGGCAGCATAGAACACAATGTGTATGCGAGTGGGACAGCACTAGAAATGCCCTTTAGTCTCAAACTGTCATTAATTAATCTGGTGAGTAAATACAGGGTCATTTATAATCAGAGAGATAAAAAATTTTGTGCCCTGTCTTCATAGGAGAAGCACAGAAGTCCCTGAAGAGGTTTCCAGTTAACGTGCAGTACTCCACCTGTGTAAACACACAAATAGAGCTCGAGAGTCTGACGTTCAATTATAAAAAAAAAAATAAGAAGATTCACATCCAGGGAGGGAAAAATAAAAATGAATATTTAAACAATGAGAACTTGCTTCAAAGCGAAGTACAAACCCCAACATTAAGAATACTTTGTTCACAGGCATTATAATCCCAAATATTGTTGATTTCCAACCAGTTTAGAATTAAGGTACAGGTGCCAGGATTTTCAAGAGCAAGGATCACTACCTGGATTTTGTCATGAGCTCCAGCGCCAGGTAAATGTGCCCAGTACACTGAGAGCAGTGCAAACAGATTTGTGACTGTAAACTCCCTTTCAGTTCCAACTTAGCTTCCTTTAGATATTCTTAATAATTAAAATCTATATTGATAGAATCACTTGATCAAGCAAAGCAGTCTATAGTTTAGTTTTATCCATACATTACTTAATATGCCCTATTTTTCATTATCCTTTTCCAATGCTTTCTTTTTCAGCCCCCCCTGTAAATCTCAGTTTTGGAAACTTGATCTTCAAACAGGGTAAGCTTTGCTGATGAGACCACACAGCACCCCATGGGAGAACCACAGGTTATTGATTAAGCAATGTTCCTGACCATAACCTGAGGAAATAACTACGTGTGGGAGTTTGGAATCACGAGTCCAAATTTTGAAGGAAAAATTGGCATCAGACCTGAAGAGCAGGTACTGATAATGAGACTGGGTGATGGAAATGCTCTCCACAGAGACAGACGGAGATTCGGGCTCTCCAAACAATCCTTGTGGTACACGAGGCTGACCCGTCACAGGTGCCCTTCAATGAGACTGGGAAAAAAACCAACACAGAGTCTATTCTTGAAATTGAGTATTTAATGAAAAACTCTTCCGGTAAGCTCACTGGAGATTCCTCCTGTTGCTGAGAACCAAACAAGCACAGAAAGGGAGAAAATAATGCTCTGGTTGGAAATAAAGACGGGGCCTATGTGCAAGCACCTGTTTCATTTTACTTAATTTTCTGTTATGGATACCTTCAGCACCCAGAAAAAAAAAAAAAAAAGACAAAAAAGAAAAGGGAAGGGGAAAGAGAAGTATTAGTACATGGAAAAAAGAACAAAGAAGGCCAAATTTTAAGAAGTGACTGCTAATTTTTTACTTCAGAGCAAAAGTCTTTTTCTACTTGCTTCGATGTTTTTGTACTTTCACAACTGAGCTACTTTACTTATTTGTTTGCTTGAAGGATTCTTCTCCAAAGAGAAGCTATTGCAAAATCAATAGAAAATTTTTGGCTGTGTGAAAGATTTACGTAACTATAGAAATCTACAAAATATAGGGTAATGGAAAAACCAAATAGCAAGTTTCTAACAATAAAATTAGATTAATAGTTCCCATATCTGCAGTGCAGCATTTTACAATTTAATAACCATAATTTTATTACAAAAGTAAAGAACAATAAAGGTACAAAGTTTCCAAATAAGATTTAAATTAACATTCCTTAACATTCCTTGCATCAAATGAGAAAGAGGATCACAGGGTGTTGAAACTTCTGATATCACTTTTTTATTTATGACTCCACTGATTCCTCAATGCAGTCTCAGTGCTCTCTCCTTCTCTCACTTTTACCTCCTGTTCACTTGAAGGTTAAGGGGGTCTAAGAAAATGGTTGTACACTGGACTTTGATGCCTTTTAAGAAGGCAGATCCCATACTATGACAACATATTTTACTTCTGTTTAAATTATTTGCCCCATCTCCCAAAATAAACCTCCTGTGCATACGAGAAAGGGGATTATTCAAAAAACACACTTCTCTACCTACTTAAAAGCAAACTTCTACAAACTCATAACTTCCCAATGGTTCTTTAAGGGAGGCAGTTTAGTGTCAATTTTAGTAAATTAGATGTCCTCTGTTTAAGGAAAGTCTGGCGGAAGTGGGGGAATTGTCCTGCTGACAGGCTTTGTTGAATCTGAAAAGTCATCCCACACTCTCAATACTCTGTCTCCCAGAGAAAATGAAAGTATCTAAGGAAAATAAGAGGAAAGGCCTGTGGAAAAAGGATATGCATGTATGGACGGTGTTTTAGGAAGTGAGCATTTGAGGTCTTGTAATATAAATGAGCATTTTTGAGAAATAATGCTTTTTGTTTGTCTGTTTCTGAAAAATATGAAAGTTTATACACATTTTCTGAAATACCTGGAAGGCAAGTTTTCAGCCTAGTTATCTCTCAGGGAGTAAAATCTGTTTGTGTGATTTCAGAACGTATAACTTTGTTATTGGTTATTGCTTTCTTGATTTACTTTTCCCTTGGAAAATGACATTGGGGGAGAAAAAACTCACCAGAGCCTCCTGCTTCCTTGTGGGGGGGATTGATTGTTCTGGCAGCACCCAAATGCTGTTTTTCTCTAGTCCCTCTCCCTGTCCTGTGTGTGAATGCTGAGCTGTGCTGTGCTAGAGGAAGGGACACGAGGCAGTGAGCAGGATAATTTATGATGCGTGTCACTCCTGCTCCGAAATGCACAATATCCCATGGCGTAGACTCAGATGAATGCCCGGGATGGAGGCACAGCTTCTGTTCCATGGCAGGTGCTTGTTCATGGTAGAGGAGCCTTGGTTCCAACAACCTGTGCAAAGGAAGGGGTTCGCTCTCTGTTCTGTGCTGGGACACCGTGAGGAAGGGATAGAAAGGTCTGCTTGCACATGCACAACTCAGCTTCTTCTTCCCCCCACAGCAGGAGAAGGCAGAAGACAGGGATTGCCAAACATTCCCACAGCCAAAAAAAAAAAAAAATCTTTTTCAGTCAATTCAAAATGAAGTGGCAATGCAAGTTGATCCCTAACTCGCTTGTGAGACAGGGATGGAGTGGGAACTGTAATTTAATTCCTCCTCCAGGTATAGCAGAGCTCCTTGGTAGAGCTGATGCTGCTGCACAGAAAATCATGCGTTCTGTGTAAACTGTCAGGAAAGAAAAAATGTTGGAATTGTAAGTCGCATAAATAAGATCACATAAATGTACTTAGAGTAAAAAATTAATATTTGAGGATAATCACTTAATTGTACTTCTAATACTGTCTGGGTCATGGAGAATAAACTAGGACATTTACATCTAAAACACACATTTTGTTTAAATATCTGCATATTAACTGAAATATAATGCTGATGCATGTTTAGCTTTAAACTTTAATATTACCCCCCAAGTACAAAGATTTTAAAGTCACTTTATTAATACATTATTTAAAATATGTCTATTGAAGATACACGAAAACATGGTATTACTCTTGCTCAATTTTCTGTACATTCTAATGCAGATATTACTACAGCACTTTGGAGATTCTAAACAGGAAAATTTTGAGAAGTCCTATACCATGCTTTACAATGTCTCTGTAAAATGGTAAGATTTGTCTGTGAATGACACTTTGTCAAAATCATATTGTCTAATATGTTGCTAAATTCATCCTTTTTTGCTGTAATTTTAAAGATAATGCATTCAAAGATAATTATCTTTGATAAGATACATATATATCCACAAAGATGGTTGCAACAACCTTCAGTCTGCTGCTATTCGTTTTTAGGTATTAAACTTCACTTTCTAATCAGCCTTGACTTGGATGGAATACCTGTTAGGTAACACCCACCATTCAAACCTCTGTGGTGTAATTACAGCTGAACAACCCTGCAGCCACATCTATGTTAAAGCAAGCTTTTGTCCTTGTCTGGAAAAAGAACTGGGAAAATGGAAAACTGTCTTGAGCCTTTAGGTGAACTTATTCTGTTAAATTTATCTAGTAAAGATACACTCTTAGATGGGACTGAAGGAGAATGAGATTTTTCTTGTAATGCTAACATTCTTCAAATTAAGATTCTTGGTCGTAAATTTAGAAACTGAAATTATTACTTAATGCAATACCTAATTCATTCTAAAAACACATGTTTTGACAACATCTGGACTATTTCTTCTATTTTTGCTTTCCTTTTCTAAACATATAAAAAGATGTTGTGGAGGTATGACTGTTTTATGCAACCTTTGTGGTCTCAGCATGACCAGATGAAAGACTGGCTTTGATGGTGCCAGTTGTTTGTGATTTGTTTGGGTGACACTGCTTGAACTTGCATAGACCATACTCATATAATTCCTACAATGCCTGTATGCTGTAACTTTTAAATAAACCTCCCTGTGCTTAAGTAAGGAACTAGGCACACATCACCTGAAAATACAAAGCCTTTGTTTTCTTATGCATTGGCAAATGTGCTTTATCTTCAGATTTCCCCCCTCAAATCCTAAAGCAATGCAATTTCAGATAGTTGAATATTTGTATTTCTGTGTTTTCAGACACATCCCTGAAGACACGGCTGGTTAGCGACCTTTCAATTTCACTTGCAGCTCTAATATTTTTCTATTGTGTGCCCAGATGTGATGATAACTGCAGTGATGAATTGCACTGTAAAAGTTTTCGTGTTTTCTTAACTGTTACTGAGGCTATTCTGATTTTTCATCTTGATCTCAACAGCGCTTCTTGAGCTCAAAAGTGATCTTTATCAAAGGTACACAATAACATCTGGAGTCATCATCTAGAGCGAAGCTGTGAAAAAAAACATTGTCTTTTCCAGTCTCTGTGATCTCAATCTGCCAAAACAAGCCTGGGATGAATCATTTTATTTTATTGTGTTTCAATAAGACCTTGTAAATAAAGAGCGCTTAATAGTATCCAAGTAATGTTTAGAACTAGACACAAGTAACAAGGTAAAGTCCTAGAAAGATGATTTGCCTCCCAAAGGTTTAAAATACTTTCCTATTTTCCCAGAAATGTGGGGAAAACTGGCTCCATTTCCTTACCTGATACTGCAGCTGAGTGTACCAAATTCTGCATCCCTTCTTGGTACAACAGGGTTCTTTTGTCTTTGAGGTTTGAGGATTCTTGGTTACAGATGAAGAAAACACAGCATTTTAATTGTGTGTAATTTAGCCAAGGGAATGCAATGCACCTTGATCCAGGTTTACAGCCTTTAAACTTCACTTGAACTTTGTGCCACTCTGTGAATTCAATTGCCTGTGTAAAGCATCTGTGTGTTTTTCAGCCAGAAACACACGCGCAGCTGAGATGATCTCCAGGTTTGCAGTAATTGAGCTGTACTGCACCCAAAAAACTGTAACCGTGAGTACAGAGCACTTCCATGAAATCAGAGGCAGGCAGAACACAATATCCCAGTGGAACCTGTGATTATCAACACATCACACATGATAATATTTTATGTTGTAATGGTGATCCCATATCTGGGATTTGCCTGCAGCAGCTGCTAAACTTTATAACACAGGAAAAGAAATTGTGGGTAATATCTAAAGATTTCAGATTCTACTCAGAAACGACTTCTCTGTGTACCACAGGAAATCAAACAAAATGGATATTACATCTCATTTTTACGAGTGAATACACAGCTTTCTACTGGGAATTGCTGCCTGCATTTAGGCCATGGGGGTGATAGTGAGAAAAAAGTTAGGAGAGGTTCCTCACTGTTCAATCCCTCTCAGAGAGGTGTGACAATTTAGTCAACATATTTTGAAGTCAGAATAAGGATTAAGAACTTCCAAGAGCAAGAAGAATCAGTTCATACTTATTTTGCAGTTCTGTTTTTTCCCCATCCTGGTCCTGGTCCAAGGTATCACATTAAGAAAGGAGATTGGGTCCTCAGACTCTGAGTGAAGAGAAGAGAACAAAATGGTTATTAAAATTTACTTATAAGTGAGGGGCTGAGTGACAGACAGTGACAAATTCAATTTTTTTTTTTTTGTGCAAGAGCATGCAAAAATGTTCAAGACTTATAATGATTTTCTAGTGAGGTGTTGAGAAAATGCTTTTATTTGGGCATTTTAACTTTTTCATTCAGTGTACTCACTTCAAATTTTCAAGCATCCATGGACTACAGTCTTCAATATTTGCAGACTTGGAAGAAATGAAGTTCTGTGTTTGTCATATCACAACCGGCCAAAAGATGAGTGATGACCACATTCTTAATTTCGTGAATGAGCTGCTTTGGATTTGACTAGAATTTTAATCTCCAATTCCTTAAAACCTTGCCAGTCGAAGGTGTTTCCTGCTGATGTTCTACACGGAACAAAGTGTGCCTGTTCTTCGCCACCAGATCTGCCAAAGCAGAGTGAGGTGCAAGGTGCTGCCCCTGGGATAGATCCAGGCTGGGCACGAAGAGCCCAAGGACTTGGGGGTGCTGATGTTTTGGATGGGATATTGGGAATAAATTCCTGCCTGGTAGGGTGGAGAGGCCCTGGCACAGGTTACCCAGAGGAGCTGTGGCTGCCCCATCCCTGGAAGTGTCCAAGGCCAGGTTGCAGGCCTTAAAATCTACAGTTTGCCAATAAAAATTGACATTTCCTGTTTGACACTTATTTGTCAAAATAGCCATAAATTATTAGTATATTACTATTAGCACTGAATAGCAAAAGTGGCTGAATTAAAGTAATTTGCTGTGAAATTTTAACTTCAGTTATAATGTCATAAGAAAATGCAATCATGTAAGATTTTATTATTATAAGTAAGAATTCTTTTGAAATTATAGGTCATAGCTGACAAGAAAGCTTTGGAATCAGAGACTAATTAAGATCTTTGAGGATGCAACTTTGATACTTTTTCCCCCAGGAGAGGCGTTTTCTAATGTAAATGCTCTATGTTTTATTCCAACAGTGACTTGCACCATTTTTGAAATTTCAACTTTTTTTTTTCCTGAAAATGATTTTTAAATTGTTAAGATGTTAAATGATTATCATGGGATATATAATGCATGAGTTTTGTGTTTCTTTACTGAGATCCCAGAATAAAAGATACTCTGGTGTGTGTCTGGTGTTGGCAGAAGAGGGACAGAAAGTTTTCCATCAACACAAAAAATGAACAATAATTCCCTATGACTTTAAAGCCTTGGATTAAAGTTTTTATCTATGCATTTTATTAAAGAAAAGATGGTTGTAAATTTCATTATGCTGTTACCCAGAATAATGGAGTAATATAACACTGCTGTTATTAAATGTTATTATTCCCAAGGACTTTATGTAATAAATTTCAGTTTATTTGAAAATTCACTGTGTATAAAATATTTTCCAAACCTTTTTAACGAGAATTCCATCTGCATGGGCTTTAAGGTTTGTTGGCATTAAATTCTTTCAGCAGACCATCAAAGTACATAAAGCTTTACTTCACACTTAACTTTCTTTTCTTTTCATTAAAATAGTTTACCCATTTTGATTAAACTTTATCTTCTGTTAGGGTTTAACAGGTGTGATCAATAGAAAAAATACAAGAATCTCAGGAAACAATTCAGGGAAAGAAATATTTATTACCTATTTAAAATTTTCAGCTCAGTAAATATCAAATTGTTCAGATTCATTTTTGTCTGGAGCCAATTATTTATTGCCTCAGTAAACTAGTCGTGAGAATTCAGTAGTTGAAAGTTTGTGTTTAATTGAACACAAGGTCTGAGGATTTTGTCTTTGAGTACAGGTGTTATATTCAGATCTCTTTCTGAATCAATAGGGCAAAATATTTGTAAAAAGCCAAGAATCTGCAGTAAGTAAAGACATTCAGAATGTAATGGATTCAGGTAATTTGTTTTGGTCACTTTGTGGGTTTTGTTTGGGTTTGTTTTTTTTTTTTTTAATTCTCAATCTGTTCAAGGTAAGAACAAAATAATAAAATTTACAGCAACAATTCCAAAAATTCAGCTAATCAGTTTACAATTCCCCGTGATGCACACAAAGCAACTTCTAACTTCTACAAGATCATAAAGAGTGTGTTTATAGTTCTACTAGCAGATGTTTCAGAAGGGAAGGACTCTGTCAAAACCATGGGTTTTCACAAGGCTCTGCTTGAAGTTCTAAACTGAAGAGAAACTGCTGGAGATAAGGCCTAAATATGTTATTTCACAGTAAAGTGTTTAAGCTTTTTGAGCTTAAATGCACAATTTCTAATGTTAAATCACAAGATATCAACAAAACAGGTAGTCTGTCAATATGATTTTATCACTGTTCCAGCGTGCTACTTTTCTTAATGCCACCTGCATGAGAGGCTTTTTGCCTCCGTGTAGTATATTTGTACATTTATGTTTGCTATTTATCTGCAGAAATGGGAAGTGTTTGGAAAATTTGAGATCAGCATTAGGAAGGGAACAATCTTGTTATCACACCCTCTCCCATACCTTATAGAAGGATTAAAACATATTTTTTGCTTGGCTAGTTTTAAAATTGCTTTTTCTCATCCTTTTGCTCAAGCAAATACTCCATGAGTGGATCTTGCTAATGCCTTTAAATCTCAAATATGTTATTTAATGGGCACAAAGAATATTTCTAACTGTCCTTGCTCATGTTTCAAAATACACCACAGTATTTTTGATAACATTTTAACTTTTTATTCAAGCCATTTTCTCAAACGCTCCAGGCCTCCCATCTTCTTGGATGCACCTGGAGTTAAAGACATTTTTTAATGAGTCCAAACAAAGTCAATTCTATATTAAAGCCTGTGCTATTTCTTCAGAATTAGTTCTCACCTCACCTCTTTAGATGCTAAAGAGTTACCTCTTTATATATTTACCTCTTCGTGCTTAGAGCTGGTGTTGCATTGTGCGGTACCAGGTGTGCAATGGTGAAAAAATAAGGGTTTGCATCTTTAAGCACTCAAGCTTGTGCTCAGCTTTTACAGCTCTATTTCACATATGTGTAATGAAAAGGTTGTTATTCCTAGACATGAATAGAACATCTCTTTAATTAATGGTTTTAATATGCTGCTTCTTTCCTTCAGGAAATCTGTTATTCTCTGACTCTCTGCTCAGCCTGCTGAAGCGATTGGGCGCAGACATCAGCCTATATGATGAAATAAAAGAGCAAATAAAGCTCTTGCTGTTTAAAAACAGTTTCTCAAACAAACATGCCTACTCTCCTGCTTGCTGGGAGTATGCTGACTATAATTTCAAACAATTTCAAAGTTTAGGATGCCTGTAAGCCCTGCTTTTGTGCTGAATATTTGGCCGATTCCTGTAAGTGTCTTGTTCCAACTCTGTGTACGAAACAGATGCACCAGTGCAATTAATCTTAAAGTAATTGAAAGGGCAGAGCACAGCCACAAACAGTAACAGAGCATTGCTTTCCTAACTGCATAATAATGAAGCAATTCCATGTGTGCACCATTTCAGGTCCTGATGAGACTGGTAATTCCTGATTTTCCATGGACAGTGAATGGCTCCTTGTAAATGAAGGCCCATGCTGACAATGTCTACAGCTCAGAATTGTTATGTTACATTAAGCAGCACTGTGCTCTTGTGCCTTATTAATTATGGGGCCTCTCACTGATCCTGTGATAGTTTTTCTTCACTTTGTGAAAACACAGCTTCTTTCTGAGAAACCTGTCACACTGAAGCAGCTCATTAACTTCAGTCTTCCTCTCTGTTTGAAATGACAGACTTTGCTAACTAAGTTTAGATGTAAAGTAATAAAGTTTTATCTCTTTTCACAGTAATCCAAGACAGTTCATCACGCACTTCACTTGCAGACAGAAAGCTAAACAGACTCAAGCACATCAGGAATCCTCTGTACATCAGATGCCCACAAAAATCTAATTTGAATGAGGGAAACTGCTTCGATCAAAACTCACAAATGCTCCTGTTCTGCAGAGATAACAGGGCATTTCTCCCCCACCTCTCCAATCTGCTCAATTTGGAAGGTCTGAAATTTCATCTCCTAGATTTTTTAATTATTTTTTACCTGATTACAAACTCATTTCACACCAGGCTGGACATTCCTGTAGGAGGTGTCATGCGAGATGGACAGAAGGCCAAGCTGCATTCCCATAACTTATAGAATAGACTGTGCCCAGGAGTGCAATGTAGTGAATAATAGATGAATGAAGTGAGGAAATAAATTTTGTATCTCACAACAAAAAAATTTGTAGGCTGAAATAGCATTTGTCTTATTTGTCTGTTTATACCAATGAGTTCTGTTTCAGAGCATAGTGCAGATTCAAACAAATCATTTCATGGCTTCCATTTACTAAATGGTGCTTTGGACCTCAGTGTTCAGTACACATGAGCAGTGTACATTTTTGGAAAGCATTCAGTGTTAAGACCTGATTATTGGAAAGAGATGCCTCTGCCTGAATTAAGGTGTAAATGAGACCATATGCTGAAGTCATTAGTACAGATTTTATTTAATAGTGATAGTGAGGGAGAGAGAGAGAGAGGGAAATAGAAAAGAGAGGAGAGAGAGGGGTGGAGAGAAAGAGGGTGAGAGAGACAAAGCAGTAGAAAGGTGGTCATTAACCCTGTGGATCTAGTGACAGAATAATGTTAAAATCTGAGCTGTGGCCTCCACTCACTGGACCCAGCCTTGTTTACTCCTCCTTAGACCTGAGATAGTTGGACAATACTATCACCTTTATCTTACCTCAAGTTCCTGTCAGCTGCCTTACCACACAGTCCAAATTCCCAAAATCCAGGAGGCATACGGGTGTGGGGGTGGACTTGGGTGGTCACAGCTTCTTTATCCAGTTTCTCATAGAGGGCTAAAACCTTCAGTGATGCTGGGATATAGTTAAGATAGGTATTACTTTCAAGTTTCTTGCATTCAGTCAACAGCTTTTCTCCAGAAGCTCATCAAGTGCTTAGTGGAGATGTTTCCTACAGCTTGTTGGTCAAAAGACAGCTCTGTCCTCCAGACCATGCCCAACACTGTGCACCCACAGAAGGGTCTCCCCCAAAGATCCTGTGACATCCTGAAGTGTTTCTCACTCAGCGTGAAGGGTCATAAGCTGTGTACATCCCTCTAGCTGTTAGTTGCTGAGAGCACTTAGGTTGATCTTGCAGCTTTCTCCTGCCTCTTCTTCTTTCATCAGGTCTTCCCTTCTTATTCTACCTCTCTGCCCTGCTTTTCAGAAGTCCCAATGCCCCTTAGTGAAAGACAAATGGGTTATTGAATGCTTTATTCTTTTTTGTCCATCTAACCTTACTTGAGCCTTGGCATTATCTATCCTAAGTTTAGGGCTAAATCTCAGAACCATCCTAATGCCAAATTTGTGCACACTGATAACTTCAGTTCAAGCAGCCAAGATTTGAAAAACTGTATTCCTTTGGGCATTGCCTGAAAAGATAAATTTTAAGACTCAGAAGAGAAAGACATTAAAAGAAATCACAGGTTGCTGTGGCCCTACATAAGGCTCTGTTTACATCCCAAATAACATTATTTTAGAGACTAGATTTACAGCAAGAACTCATCCTCTGAGCACTGCTGGTGTGGGAGAACAAAGGCAGTTTCTGAGGTGGTAGAAACCCTCTCAGGTACCAAACATGTGGCTGTGATCAGGCTTCAAGTTCCTGCCAACTCTAAAAAAACTGCTTAGTCCCAGGATGAGAACAAAGGGGTGTCTTGGGAATGGAAAAGGCTAAAGTTATACAAAAAGTCATCCATGATTTAGGGAGTGAACACAGAGAGATTTCTTGCTCTGCTCAGGGGTGTACAAGTAACCAAAAAAATACTTTTCTGCAAAGAGAAAGAGCAAAAAAATAAGGGACGTACTAATGATCAATATTATCAGGATGTGCTTGATGTGTCAAATCTTTGCCCGACGGTTAAAATACATCATACAAAAGAACTCAAAGTACGTAGGGAGTAGGCATTAATTTTCTCTCTGGAGGAGGAAGAGTCAGGAGTTTTTCATTTACAAAGGATATTTCTCTCTGAAAAATTTTACATATTTTACAAATTGATGTTGCTTCATTTATTTTCCTGAGGTGCTAAACCTGGTTCAGAAAAGAACCCAGGCATAGCTGGAATTATTTTTGTAAATAACACATGGTGCAATTTATTCCTTTTTCTACAAAATTGGCATCATTACAAAATGCTGTGAGCTTTCCAAATTATGTGACAACTTTTCTGGTGCTTGGAAACAAAGACCTCTTTTCTCCGAAATATAAAATTGTCTGTATTCAGGAAGAAAATTGAGAGCTTTTACACTGGATTAACACTCCCAGTACCTTGGTTATAGGTGTATATGCCAGGGTGATGAAATGTATGACATGCTATTTTCAAATTACTGCTTGTGATCCCATTTAGTTTGGAATAAGCCTGGGTGTGCTGTGCCTGTGTGAAATGCCCTGTTATTTTCAATCTGTTCCATTTAACAAATTGGCACTCTGTAGGAAGGCTAGTTTGATCATTCCTTACATGATCCTAATTTGCATAAATAGGAAATGTCCCTTTGTATGTCTTTTGAAGGGTGTTTGCTTTATTCTCTGTTCATTGCCAGAATGTTGTCAGGCATTATAATCCTGGTCCACATTATCTTCCTGGAGTTTTATTGCCTTTTCTTTCTGTTTGGATGTTTTCTTCTGCTGTGCAGGAAGGAAGTTGTAAAGAAATGGATGTTCTTAATAAAACTTGGGTTTTGGTTTTTTTCGTTTTTAAAGTATATAGAGCTGTCATAAAGTGAATAAAAACTAAAGTGTCTTGAAAACCAAACAACTGTTTTCACCAATAACACAAAATTGCTATCACTGCTCCAAAATTTTGCAGTCTGGAATCATGTGATGATGTTAGAGTACTTACTCCTGAAGACTGAATTAATTCTGCTTTAATCTTGTCAAACTAAACTCAGATTGGGTAGTCTTCAAGCAGCAATAAATACATTCTCAGACACTGCAGGGAATTAAGTCTGAAAAAAAGCAGCAAATGTTTTTTCTATGACATAAGGCTTTCCGAGAGAGAAGATACTCTGTAGGGAAATAAATTATTTGGAAATTAGGCAGTAGATTGAATATAACATTTAATTAGCAGATTGGGCAGACAACTACAAGGGAAAGAAATGGCTCAGGAGTGAGGTTCTGTGATGGAAAAAGTGGCTGCAAATAGGGATTCTGAAAAAATTTGTGTTGCTGACTCCATGTACAAAAGGAGTTATCAAGGGGGATCTGGGTATCTCACAGTGGCATCTTCCAGTGGTCAGCTGCTGAAATCCAAATAGTTATTATGTCTGCCTTGTAAAACTAATGCCTGAAGATGCCAGACATCCTCTTAGCTCATATAAAATAGGTCTCAGTCCCACAGGCACTGCAATGGTGTGTTATGGTGCACTTTTTTCTTTGTCTAAAATGAGGTGGGGAGAAACCCAGTTTGCCACATGCTCTGCCACAGTCTTTGACACGTGCTCAGGAAATCAGAGCTGGAACACATTGGTTGTGCCCAGTTTTCAGCAGAGCAGAAAGGTGGGTGCTTTGGCCACATTTAGGGTTCACAGAGTCACAGAAACCGCGGGTTGGGAGGGACCTCAAGGATCCTCTGGTTCCAACCCCCTGCCCTGGGCAGGGACCCCTCCCACTGTCCCAGGGTGCTCCAAGCCCCGTCCAGCCTGGCCTTGGACACTCCCAGGGATCCAGGGGCAGCCACAGCTGCTCTGGGCACCCTGTGCCAGGGCCTCCCCACCCTCACACACAATTTTTTTTCCTATTATCTTATCTCTGTCAGTTTGAAGGAGATTCTCATTATTTACTCTTGAAATTTACAAGCTGTCCTACAGGAAGCTTGAACACATATAGCTCTCCATTCTGTATAAGGTGGGGCACTTTCTTTTGGAGAATTGTATAGAAGAGTTATTTCATAGAATATCATTAGATCTGTTCGAGAAATAAAAGGTCTGGCTTACTCTTAATTTGTGAATTGCTTCTTTTCATCTTAATTTAAAGAACTATATGAATTCTCAAGCATATATTCTCCTCCTCCACATGTTTACACCCAATAAAACGATTCTGCAGTAGCTAATTATGTGGCATATGTAGCTGTGTAAAATGTGGTGCAATTGAACTGCATGGGTTTTGTGTTTAAATTTGTGTTTGTTAGGTTTGCAGGTGTTTGTGTTCCAAATGCTAAAAAAAAATTGTCAAAATATATGCACTTAATATCCCTTTACTGAAGAAAAAGTGATTTTCACTCACAGTGTACCTGATCTTTACCGAGAAAGCAGCGTGGACTCTTACACAAATGCTCTACTATATAAATATATGCCACAGGTTATACCTTATTTGTAGAATGCAAAATCTTGATGTCTGCTTCTTGCCCTTTTCTCCTCAGGACATTCCTTTTTATTCGTTATTTCTCCCCTCTTATCTCTCGTAGTAATTATTAGATCCTGAAAAGGCTGGAATGTATGGTAAAAGGCTGTTTACAAAACCTTAAATTAACCTCTAAATTAATATTAACAAACAGGTCTCAGCTACTTTAGATTTTTGAAGTGCTAAAAAGTAAAAGTCAAGCTCTTATTAGGCTCTTAGCCAGTCAGAAAAGGATGGAAATACAACATGTTAAAAAAGTGAAAATAAAATGCCAGGAAAAAAGGTGGTTTTTAAAAAAAAAAAGGACAGAATAAAGAGGTGAGAACAGACTTTTGAGTTATCATATATAGATTAATTTAATCTAAGAACCCCTGCAAATAATCCCTTACAGATGTTCTGTCTTTTTCTCTGTCCTTTCAGCTGCACTAGTAGTTGCTCTTTGACATGAAAGAAGTCCTACCTGGATGCCTACAGATAACAAAATATTCCTATCAATCCAGAGCCATCCATACGAGGTTGTTCAGCCTCCTGAACTGACTGCTGTCAATTAAGTCCCCACCCAGGTTTATGTGGAGCCTCTGAGTAATCAAGATTTCCAAGGCAGCTGCAGCCCCCAAGAAACAGGACAGGGGAGGTAGGATCCGTATGTCTGGTTAGTAAGGATGAATCCATACAGGCTTCTTCAAAGAGTTTCTTGTATGTAAAAATCATATTATGCCTTGGCTTCAGTTCATGGCTTTAGTTTCTGGTTTTGTACCCCAAGGGATTTCTCTGGGCCAGAGGAACGGTCACACTCCATGAGTAAGGAGGGCCTGTAGCTACAAAGAGATGCTCTAGCAAATGGAAGATCTACTAATGGTGATAAATGATACCGGCATAAACTCCATTGAATTTAATTCCATTTTTCTTACATAGTGCTGACTTATTTACTGCATCCAAATTTTAGTTGCTCTTTCACATCAATGCATGGTGGTAGAGGGCATTGAAGAACAACAGGCTTCCTTCAGGTAGAGGTGCTTAAAACATAGAATCCCAGAATGGGTTGGCAGAGAGCCTAAATCCCATCCATTCCCACCCCTCCCATGGGCAGGGACACCTCCCACTCTCCCAGGGTGCTCCAAGCCCCGTCCAACCTGGCCTTGGACACTTCCAGGGATCCAGGGGCAGCCAAAACTTCTCTCTATTCCTTCGAGGATACCTGTCCTTTTTTCTACGCTCTCTAGGCTTTGTTTCTGTGTTTGAGCTAATCCACGAGCTCCTTGCTTATCTCTCCAGGCTTCTTGGCATTTTTGCCTGACTTCCACTTTTTTGGGATTCATAACTCCTGAACCTGGAGGAGGTGATCCTTGAATATTAACCAGCCTCCCTGAGCCTCTGTTCCCTCCAGGATATTATCTCATGGTGCTTGACCAAGCAGATCCCTGAAGAGCCCAAATTCCGCTCTCCTGAAGCCCAGGACAGTGTGCTGTGTTCCTTCCTCACCACCCTAAGGATCTTGGATTCCAGTGTTTCATGATCCCTGCAGCCCAGGCTGCCCTTGAGCTTCACATTTTCCCCCAGTGCCTCCCTGCTGGTGAGGACAAGCTCCAGCACAGCATCCGCTGGCTCCTCTATCACTTTGAGAAGCAAGTTCTCATCAGCAGGTTCCAGGAACCTCTTGGATTAATTCCTGAAGGGTTGTCACTCCAACAGCCGTTGGTGTGCTTGGACTTGTCCATGAGGACCAGGGCTTGTGAACAGAAAACCGCAGCACTTCACCGGCTGCTGAGAACAAAACTAACCCTGTCAAAGCTGAAAGCAGCTACTGGGTTATGTGGACCTCAAGTCTCTCCGTTTGTCCATGGAATGTCCCCCCTTCAAGGACGTGCCCTCCTCCCACGTGAGCTGCAGCACGCACTGCCACACCAGGCCCTGGCTGCCCCGAGGCACGTGATGGTTTTGAGCACAATGGACATTCACAGGACAGCGTGGTAACACCCACGAGCTCTCACGCCATTTTCAAACCTTTGGCACTGGTTCACTGGTCCCAAAAGCCTATTCCGTGGAAGAACCAGAAAAAAGGGGAGCTGAGTAAGAACTTCTGACTGTTAAATGGCAGTACTTAAGTGAAAGGATAGGATACCTCAGGAAAAGTAGAAAAAGACAGAGGGATGATGTGCAAGAACTAAGCAATGTGATTCAATCTAGATGGGGAAGGCAGGTGATATTAATCCCATCTTTTTAACAATAAGGGCAGTTTCAATGCTAATGTCATCCTTGATTTCCATTATTGTGTGTGGCTTTTAATTTTAGTGAGAAGTCTGAGCTGTTGTGATTTGTGACAAAGCTGTTCAAATTTGCTGATGATATGGAATAAGGCCAGTGTCAGGTCCATCTGAGCTGCCGTTCAGAGGGACCTGGACAGGCTG
>WBMZ01016063.1:0-16957 GCA_013400975.1 Atrichornis clamosus
TACCTGGCCGGCGCAGCAGCGGGCGGACATGCTGGCGGAGCGTGTCGGCGCGACTCCCTCGCTGCTCCCGCATGCAGGAGCGGGCTGTGCTGGGATGTCCTGGGCTGGGCAGGGCAGGGCAGGGCAGCGCGGAGCGCGGCGGGCGGAGCTGCACCGCCTCTGCCCGGCTGCCGGCCCGGCTCGGCCCCGCCGCCCGGCTTCCGCTGTCGTCAGCCCGCATGTGAGTTTCGCTACCTCGCTCCCCGACACAGCAGGAGTGGCGGCAGCGGCGATACGTGGGGTGGATCCGAGCGGGGCCTTACTCGGCAGGCTGTCCTGCTCGCAAGGACACTGCTGAGATCGCTTGCCGACTGATATATCCTCTAAAACACCTGGGTTTGAGCAGCTAGAATCTAATAAATTCACTGAATAAGGCATTTAAACATACGGATCTGAGGAGGCTGGGCATCAAATTGAAGTTTAACGCTGTAGTACACCAACCCCGGTGCAAACTGCTTTGCCACATCCCACGGCCGGCAGACTGCCCGTGCCTGCGGGGAAAAGTCGTGTTTATTCGAAGGACAGCTGTAAGACCGTGCTTTCCTAACAGGAGCTGAGACGTTTCCCCGGTGTTTCCAAAATACATTCTGCAGCGTCAGTCGCTAAGAACCATGTGCAGTATTAGGCAGGAGCCAAGGATTTCTCAGCTTCCTATGTGACAAAAGCAACTTGCAAAGGCAAATTCGGATATGACAGGAAAAAGATGAATGTGTCTTTACAAACAGACTGTGTGAATCTGCTTGTAGATAAGGCCGTGACTTGTAGATAAGGAAATAACGAGAAAAACCATTAATTTTAGAAAGCTTTACTGATTGACACAGTGTTGCTCAGCCAAGGTTGTGCTAAACTCCTGAACTTTAGGAAGAAGAATGAAGACTCAATAGGGTTATGAATATTACCTTCTCTGCCCAGAGCAGATTAAAGCTAGTTTTAATGATCATGTAGCATGTGTTACACTGAGGGGGGCTGTACATATTAAGGGTACATTGTAGTAAGTGGATCGGGAAGTCTGTACTTTTACAGGATTCCTCTGTGGACACTAAACTCTTGCAACATGAACTTCCCGCACAGATAGGAATTACTATTGCAAAGCTACAAAAGGTAGAAATTACGGACTTTGTGTAAAGACTCCCTCACCTTGTCTGCTTTGTGGTCTCTGTGTGTGTGCGCGCACATGCTATAATTAAGATAACTATTTTAAACTTTATTTCTACTCTTAACTGCTCTTATTTTAGGAATTCAGTGCAACTAAAGGCTATTAACCTGCATATGGGTAGATACATGTAGGTAATGGTAAGCAACACCTACCAAGGAAACTGGGATGGATTGCAGGATGTAAACCCCCTTCCTCTTTCCTCATGTATGCAAACAAACGGAGAGTTCATGTTTTAAGAAGTGGATCATATGATGAATCACCATCACATAATTCAGTGTTATATTAGGGACCAAAGAGACCAGTTACCATAGGGGTGCATTTAATAAAAACCAGTCATGTACTTGTTTTTAATGGTGCTCCAAAAGCTACACATACTCAGTTAGAGAGGGTATTTACCACTCTTACGGGATTCATTCTGTCAGCAAGATGGTTATTAAGCTGCAAAGGACACCAGTTTGCGGGCATCTGAGAGGACCCCAGCACAGTTCAGGCACGGATGTGGCTGATGCTCCTGCTTTGTAGGCGCAGCAAAAGTCCCAGCCTCAGGTTAGGACTCAAGTCAGGACTGGGGCTGGAGGCTCAGCACACCTTCACTGATGTATAGCTCCTTTCCCCAGAAGCAGGGCTGCAGAGATAGATTCAAGAATTGAACAACAGCCAGGAAAGCAGCATGGCCAGCCGATAGGCAATGGAAAACCACTGGTGTTTTTAACATTGAAACACAGTCAACTTCCTGAAGAATGTGGTTAAGACAGGGGAACAGAAGGATCACAGCATAGTGAGAACTCAGCAAAACTGCAATCATCTTTTATTTCAGTTCCAGACTTCTTATTCAGTTGCAAGAAGCTGACTGGTCAGGCTTTGCTTCATTTCCACATCTGCAAAATCAGCTCAAAACATGAAGGAGAATCTGAGATTTAATTTAAAAATGAAACTGCCTTGCAAAGAGAGACTGGTGAAGGTGACATTTGGGCATGGTGGAAGAGTTTGAGGGGCTGCACCACGTCAGCATGTTTGCAATAGCAACAAGTATTCACTGGGTGGGGAGCACCATTAAATCACTGCTCTATGCAGGTCTGTTAATGCCAGCCAGCGCTTTATCACACATAAATCCAGCCTTCGCACTGAAGAAAACAGCAGAGCTCTGTAATGGACTTTCCAATCAGTTAGAGCACCCCAGAGCTCTGGGATGTGTGCCTTGGCTTTTTGAGTGAAAAATTCGTCACCAGAAAGGCTTGAACTTCCCTGCTGTGTTGCTGGCAAACACTACAGAGGCTAATAGCAAAGCAACGTGCAGATGTTCCTGCATGGAAAGAACTGTCACTCTGAAACTATCAGTGCGTTTAGAATAAGTTATCCATCAGATATACATTCTGAAATCAGAGTAGACTGATCTGATTTACTGGCCAGAAATCTCTAACCAGCACTAATTCCTGCGTCAAACTGTTCCTTTTGACAGGGGGCCTCTTTGAAGAGATGCTAGTTCTGATTTAGGGCTTTCAATTGACAGGGAATTCACAGCATCAGTAGGGAAGGGCAAGATGCTTTGGTCTTTCTTAGTACAGGAAATGGAGTGTCCCCACAGGACTTAAGACAGCCAAGGAGCACCCAGGACTGGAGCTAAAACTCTGGTCTCTGTTCAGGTGCTGGGAAGCAAAGAAGGAAGGAAAATACTGGATTAGAAGTTATAGCCATGGGGCAAGTCTCAGGAAAACCCCTGGTCAGAAGCCAGTTGTGCCCTGGGAGCAAGCCATTTTCCTCACCAGTGTGTGCACAGGCAGAATAGTAGAACCTAAAGCATGTCACTTTGAGGCACCTTCAGGCAGCCTACAAGATATCCAACCCATTTTTACACACACCAGTGACCTTACGTGGCACATCAGCTGCACTCAGCTCACCAGGACAGGCGTTATTACCCTCAGATCCCTAATGCAGCTTCACTTGCATACACTGCACCTTTACATGCATCCACTTTACTCTTTCCCCACTCATTTCTACGTGGATTATTGTTACAGAATAAGAGGTTCTCACCATCCTCCTTCACTGTGAGAAGAATGCAGTATTACTACTCTACAGAGAACTCAAAAGATGTTAGTGGTGAAGCAGAAAGCTTTTTGGCATAGCACAGGAAAATCGTAACTTACCAGGAATGCTCAAAGACCCTCTGCTTCCTCAGTAAGAACCAGCTCAGTGTATTTTACGATATTAGGAATTGCATTGTTTTGTTCACACCTTCTGAAATAAAACTACAACTCAGAATGATACTTTCAATGTTATGTAATTTCATGTTTTTTCAGTGTTTTGATTTGTGTCAATTGGCAAAACAAAGAGTACAAGAAGTCTGCATCCAATGAGGAGAAACCTACCACTTGGCGGTTCTTCAGGTGAAACAAAATATGGCAATTTTTTCCAAATGTAAATGCAAGCAGAAAGAAAACAAAACCAGATTGTTACATGTTGTGGTGGTAATTTAAAATAGTTCATTTTCTTATAGTGTAAATTTAGAATTTCTACACCTGTTAAAATAAAAAAGGCTTAAAATTGCTTTTTAAGTAAATGTATATTTTGCTTGAGCCTAGTAGTTTGACACTAGGCAAAAACATGATTATGGGAAGGAGGAGAAATGTCTATGCATGTTCACATGCATGTTCTGGAAACCACAACTCAAGATTCCCAACTGGAGTTCTTACACAGCCAAGGACCTTACTGTTTGCTACAGCAGTTTCCTTTGGAAAAGGTACTCCAATATAGGGAAGCAAAAGCGTAATCAGACAGTAAAAATAACTTACTTATCAGCTATAGCTTTACTTGTGCGTGACTGCAAGACCATCTATGTCAGGCAGTCTAGATGGCTGCAGACCATAACAAACCTGTGGCTTTCTCCATTTTTTCACAAGTACACACCAGCACCTGGATTCTGGACCACTCCTCCCCACATCCTCCTAGGTAGCCAAGGGTTTCCAGAAGCCTTGGCCTTTGAACATCTTCCAAAAGCCTGCATCTAGGAATCATGCCAGCTGGCACAGCATAGTATGTCCAAGTTGTGGGCCTGACAAAAAGAAAGCTGGAATATCCCAGTGCTTGTGACAGCTGTGAGTGGATGATCACCCTTGTGACCGCATGTGGAGGTGTGGGGAGGCACACAGAGCAACTCAACAGCAGCGCGGGCACCAGAGGATCTGCCAGTGCAAGGCAAGAGCAGCCTGCAACTACAGATCCCTGAGGTGGCAGGGCCACAGAGACTATCAGCGCATGTGGGGCTTGACACACACATGTAACTGGACCTTCCAGAACACTGGGTTGGTCACAGTGCTAAATGCTGGTATCTTCCTTTATATCCTTATTAGTGTTTTGTAATTCACACCAATATTTTCTGGCTGGTAGTAGTTATTCAGTTCTAAAAAATTATCCATGCATTTAAGTATTCAAATTTGGTTAGATTCTGGTTAAATGAAACTTGCTGGACTTGAAAAACTTTTCATAGCACTTGTAGATTTTAATATTAAAAAACCCACAAGGCTGGTGTTTCCAGGCAAATTTGCTTAAAATACCTGGTTTAGTTATAGTTTAATAAACTGGTTGCTTAGTTGTTTTTCCACTCCAATGTTAATTTAGAGTGGGTTAAGATCTGCCCTGTCTATTAAGAAAATGCACCAAGTACATCTTTCCGAGCAGGTTAGGTTTTGTAACCAAAGCACAGAAGAGTGGTATTACACAGCTTTGCACTGAACTCTCCAGGTGCTGCATTTGCATGCTCATCGTTGACCCTTTTTAGCACAATGCCATGCAATGCCACTTATGTCATTTTTTCTAAGCCCCCAGACACTAGATGCAGTATAACATTTCCTTCCTAATAAGAATTTTATTCCACAATGTCTCAGATTTTTGATCACAGCTAATACCTTTACATTAGAAACAAGTGACATGGACATTTAATTTGGGTGATGCTGAGGATACAGTGTGCTGTGAGAAAAGGAGACTGCAGCATTTCTGAGCATATTTACCATTTCTGACACTCAGGTAACCAGTCAGCAGCAGAGACTCTGGTGCTGGCTAGGAGGCACTGAGTCTTACTGGAGTTACTGAGTGACGGATGAAAGAAGGGAAGCCTGCTTATCCCCAAGTAACCAGAAAAGGTCAATATAAAGGGACTTATTAAAGAAGCTCTACAAGAATATGAAGTTGAACAGGCTCAAGCTGAGCGACAACCCAGTTCTCCATCCTTACAAGGAGCTTCAAGTTTGCAGAGTGATGACTCTCAGAGAAACAAGCAAGCACTAGGCTATAATCAGTTGTTACCACATCTGCTATCTGCCTTATTTCTCTGTCACACACAGCCTCTAGCAGCAGGGAAAACTGAGCCAGCTGTAGATCAGCATTTCAACTCCTGCAATTAAAATCAGTTTCTACCATCATATATAAAGATGAAAAGCATGGTGGCACTGTCTTTCTGCACTGTTGACTTCCTTGTGATGCTGATGTGAGAACACTAGAGGAAGCTCCTAAATCTACAGGTAAGTTTAGAGTAGCAGGAAAAAGTTTTATATTTGTCAAGTCAGTAGCAGACTTCTTCAGGATTAACAGATTGCAGTAACTGGTACTTATCTGTTACTTTGCTTTGACAGTGAACTTGGTCTTTAAAAAAAAAAAAAAAAAAATCACAGATGACAAGTCCATGTGGGACAGCACAAGTATTCTTTGAGGGTACCTGCCTACCAGCCTGGCCCAAAGTGGAGATTTCCCCAAATCAGCTCACAACCTGTTGTACAAATGAGCTCAGCATAACTCTCAGTGCCAAAGGAACCAATCTCCTGTGGTAGGCAATAAACCACACTACTAGTTAAGAGTGAAGTGCCTCATCTCCTTCTTCTGTCTCTGCAGATCAGTCTGCTTGTATCACAGCAACGAATACTGTTACTATGAAGGTTTCTGGGCACAATTTGAGCTGTCAGGGCTAATGGCCTCTGCGCTGACCACACAGCGAGACCCTCAAAGCAGGACCTGCCAACCTGAGTGTGATTCTTTGGAACAAAGAGACAGAACCCTCCACCTCACCCCATCCTTTTATTTGAAAGAATAAGTGTCTAATATGAAATAAATAGAAATTTTCTGGATAAGTTACACAGAGAAGAAAAAAAAATTGAAAATACTAGAATGGAGTACTGATCATACAAGGTTAGTTCAGTGGCATCAAAGCTAATATTCCAGTTCTACTTGAGAAAGCTTGAAAATGAGAAACTGGCATTATGTGATGAAAAAAGTTTGGTCAAGTGGAGTTCTCTCACTAGCTTCTGGAATCAGTTCTCTCACTAGCTTCTGGAATCTTCCTGGTAGTGGTGGGCTACAGGAGGAATGAGTCTAATTCTCAGCAAGTTTTCTGGAAGATTAGGATCAACAGAAGGCTTTCCTAGGCAGTCCTGTATTCTGGAGCCAAAAGAGACTGCAGCCATGCATATCTTTTCCACAGCTACTGGATATCAGGAAGGTGTATGTCAAAACACAGCCTGCTAAAATGTTCAAAGCACTCCTTTTAGTTCTCTGAGACGTTTTTCTATCTCAGCCTGATAAACTATATGCAGACTTATCCCTGGTTTATCCTGTAATTTTGTTACAGGCTTGTGGAGAGAATAGCTTAACTCAGAGACAAAGTTGACATATCTGAATATAAAATGCAAGGGGGAACAGAGGGATTAAAAGAAAAACGGGCCAAATTACAGCCTCTTTTGTAACAGTCCCTTTTTTCTCTTGGAGTACTAAAAGGTTGCAGATGAAACCTGCTCTGCAAAGGAACCATTACACTGAAGCACATGGAGCATAAGCATTTGTGCACCAGAAGACATGGCTAAGTTAAGTGGGCTGTGTACATGCAGTAGTCCAAAAGAGAACAAGAACAGTAACAAAAGCCAAGAACGACAGGTAAGAATAAAGAATTGGCAGTGCTGTCTAGAGCGCATCAAGGCCACACCATGCATACAAGTATACCAAAAATGCAAAGCAACAACTGTATGTTACACCTCAATCTGGCTTTGAACCTTCTCTGTCAACACAAAAAAGCTGCTGGGCTCACACAGCACTGGCATCAATCAAAAACCAGGGAGACAGAGGACCTAGCAGTCCTTGTTCTCGATGCCACCACAGGTAATCCTGGTATCTGTGAGAAAATGAAATCACTTTTGTTTAAAACAGAGAGCACCTTCCCTTTCTGTATTGGGTGCTCATACAGTAAGTTTTGCTACATTTACTGCGGCAGCAAAGAGGAAGAAGGAAACAAAGTTCTAGTTCAGTTATATGAGCAATACCAGTACAACAGAAGTCACTCAAATTCCATCTAGTCTCAAAGCAAAAGCCATCACATTTGCAAAGAGCAGTATTAACCTTTCAGGAAAAAGCAGCAGTTGCTCATGATAAAAACATGGTAAAGGCAGAAGAAATGTCTCAACCAAGGGAGAAGGCATTTAGATTATGTTCCTGTTTGCTCAGGTGTACAACTTAGATTTTTGCACAACTGTGCACGTTGCATCCTCTGGACAAACCATGCTTGATTGTTGTCGTTCTGAACAGAAGCTAAATAGATTGCAGCAGCTGTATATTCTGTAAGTTGGTGCGATAAGAGACAGATTGTCAGTGCTGAAGCATAATTAGCATGATGGAAAGCTTACAAACTAACCAAGTCACAAATCAAACAATATTTAGATGACTAATTGCATGACTGCATATTGTGTTATATTCACCGTAAGTCCCAAATATTTCTTCCAGAGTCCTGACCTAAGTCACAAAAGTTAAATCAAACCATCCAAAAGCCTGAGATTAAGAAAAAATGTTGTGCTGACCTTTTCTCTAATCTTACTCTGTGATGCACATACGTTTTATCGATGCACAACACCATCACTAAGAACAAAGCAGTCCCTGACACAGGCAACTTCATTCAACTCAACTCAGCTGAAAGAACTCAGCTGATCTCAACTGAAAACAAGACTAATTGCACACCCTCATGGTATAGAACAGGCCCCAACTGTACACATCAAGCACAGTATGCCAAATTGTGTGGGAGCTGGAAGGAAACAGCTCCTGAACTTGTATTATATAAAAATATTGCTATTTTTTAGCATCTGCTCTGGCAAATGTGACTCGAAGCATACAAGACAGTAGCCTTGGTCACAAAATATCCTCTCACTTCAAGGCTGCTCTTACAGAGCACAAAAAGAGTGCTCTGTACATTAATACACTTCACTGCCCATCTAACTCAGTACCTTCTCTACAACTTTTGCCAGTAGGAGCTTAGAGGATTGCTACTTGTTCTGGTGGAAAAGGTTTCCTTCAGGGAAGGGTATTATCTAGACAGCTACAGCTTTTTACATGAAAGAAAAGGTGTTCCTTGCAAGGCAGAACTGCCAGAATACTTAAAATTGTCACTGCCATGCAAACCTTACATGTTATACCCAATAGCTGGGATACTCACGGAAAAATGCAGTATCTTTTAGGGGCTGAAGGCTTCCAGGCTTTGAAGACCAGTTAAATGATGCTCTAGATAAGACCAATGCAAAAAAGTTTACAGTACTCCCAACTCCCTCTTCCCTATTCAGATTAATGTATTTTTGAACATGTGCCAATGAGAAACAGAATTGTAGTTACCTTAATCCCCTAGCCTGCATGAGAAGGATGATGTTTGATTACACAGACAATTAAAACTGCTGTAACTAATGCTAATGGATAAAACATTTTCGCTACATTATCAATTAGATCTTACTAAATTTGCTTACTTTTCCAACTGCCAGCAGCTAATACAGAATACAGTAGGGTACTGGGAGACTACTAACTCTGTCCCCTTACAAGGCCAGCATACTTCACATTGGCTCAAGTAGGAGCAAAATGAAGGAACACACAAGCAAGATGATGGTTGCTGCTCCCTCTACAAGCCTCAAAGTCTTGTATTACTACACTTGCCACAAAATTAGAAAAGAAAATGCTGAATATGGTTCGGATGCCGAAAGATGACAACAGCTCACCAGGTATCCCTGAGATCCTCTGCACAACAGCAGTGGGCACACAGTTGAACTGCATCACGAGCATACCCAGGCTTGTTTCTCTCAACTCCAGAGGTTTGGTTACCCAGGAGAAACTTAGTTACCCTGTCAGGAGGGAATTCAAGCAAGACTAAGTCCAGTATCTGCACTATGGATTATTCAACATGACGCAGGCTGACAGGAGGACTACTATAGTTTATACTAGTATAGGAGATCTTTCCCAGCTGGATCTCCCTCCAATATCTTGTACTGCAATATTTGGGGCTGACAAGGAAATAGTATTTATATGTTCTCAGATAACTTCTTCTAGAAGACTGGAATCTGAAAAAAACCCCAACCCTCCAAGCAATTCACATTCAATCAGCACATCATATTGTTCTCAAGGCAGTGGATGTGTCTTTGGAGAGTCTTAATGCATGACTGCTGAGAGAGCATATGCAAACCCATTGGTTAATACCTGAGCCTATTACCTGGAACAAAAAAAATCCTACCCTTTCCTTACAGGGATACATTTTTATTGTCGGTCTGGAAGACAGTCATATGTACATCTATGTTGCAAGTGGGAAGGGTGTTATTTGTTGTTTTCCTCCTCAGGGTGTACAGGATAGCACGTGATTCAGCACAGGGTTTCTGCAAAATTAGTCTGTGTACCTGTAGCCTTCAAGGAGTTTTGACAGTTATTACCTCAAAGCACAACTCAAAGTAATAAGACAGTAAAATAGATAAAGGAAACTTGTTTTTTTCTAGAAAGCATTTTTATTGCATAAACAAGGGTTAATGAAACCTTTGCTTCAGTAAGGAAATACTAAAATCTTATTTTACATATTAAAATATTAAAAAATAACCATCCAGCAACTATTACAGCATTTTATCTATGTCTGGGACTCAGGTCATTCTCGCCGATTTTCATCCACCATCCAGAGCAATTAAAAAATCAGTTTTTTTGGTAATCCTGAAAAGTGTAAGTCACATTGTTAGCAAAGTAAAGAGGTCCAGCCCCCTCCTCAGGGTTTGATACCAATCTCAAGATATGTCTACTCTCAACAGCTGTTTACTACAGTGGCAGCACATGATGACTTCCTAATGACTCTCTGAGAGAGTGCTAGAATCAAAACTCACTTGAATCAGAATGTGTTCTCCAAAAGTCACAAATTCTGTAGTTACATATTAATCGCATTTGGGACACATGTAGATATTTCTATCTGTTCATATAAAAAGCTAACCAGTCAACTGTTGATATGAAAAGCTAACCAGTTAATTCTACTTTGAAGCCTAAGAAAAGCAAGCTGTTCTGAGGCCTTACCCTGTCCCGCTACACACACATTCTTAAGGAATTTTCTTACATGCTGTCAAATCCAGGACAAATGCTTAGTCTTAGATATGAATTGAATGTTTTGGGGTTTTTTCCAAACCAGTGTAGAATAGTTCTGGTATTAGATAGACTTGTTTTGGCTGCATTAACTCAGGAAAAAGTTTAGTGCGCCATCCTTTATAATCCCTGTTGTGTGTACCTACAGCTCTGTAGGAATGCATATTAATACGAGTAGAAATTGGTGTCCTGGGGAAGCAGTGCTGTTTTTGCTTAAGTGTCAGAGTGGAGATGGGCAGTGATGTCATCATAGCATCAGTGTCTCCACATGCCTCACTGATCAGAAATAAGTGGCAGCAGTAGATAGAAAGTATGCGTGCTCAGTACTTTTCACAGGCAGTCATCCATCTAGTGGTAAGTTTTCCCTGACAATAGAGGCTGTTTACTAAGAAGTACTTAAGTTTGGTGAACACAGCTCACAGGCTACAGGGTTTTCTTTTGGTGAAAAAGCAGCACATTTGGGGATGGCATGAATCCTTCTCCTGGCAGTCACTATTGGTGCCAATACTTTACAAGAGGATACTCATCAGCAATCATTCAGTCTATTCTGTCAAGTTATGAAGTGCTACCTCAACAGGGCTAAGGGAAAGAAATGTATTGTGCAGGATGCAAGCACAGGCCGTTCTAAGAATTTCAGGAATGCAACTTTTCTCTGAAATTACTTTTGCACATTTCCACCCTCAGCAGCAATAAAAACAAGCTATTCTTCAAATTTTTATTTAAACCAAGACTGTAGGATTATTCTTCCAAACCACTATTCAGATTTTAAATTTAGATAGCAATGCCATGTAAGAATGGCAAATGAAATCCAGGGCAGCAGATTTGCTAGCCCCAGCATTGACTTTTCCTTTAATGTTTGTTGGCACTAGAGGAAATACCTTTGAAATCTTCTGGTTCTGTCAGCCCAGCTAAGGAAATAACAGAACATAATGGAAATCCACATCAGAAAATACATAATGATTCCATTTCCACTTAGGGGAATTGATACTGCTTTTTATACCTATACTCAAATGTCTCAAAAAGTAATGCTGACTTTCAAACTGCCTCATTTACAGCCAATTGCAAAACTCCTAGCATTTAACACACAAGCCTGATTTCCTCTTGTTGAAGATGAGACTTTTGGAAAGACATTAAAGCAATTACTGATCTAGCTTCATACAGCTCTGGAAACTCTGCTCATTGCCAAATGCAAGAATTCAAACGGTTAAGTCACAGAAATTAAGGAAGCATTTATCTTTTTTTCCTGTGCTTTAGTTACCAGGCATATTTTAGGGCATATACTCCAAAATACTAGTCACAAACCCTTACATTATCTTTGGAAAAGGAGCTAAAAAGCTTAAATTAATTGCCTAAGTTACCATAACTTGACAAGTTACCACATGTCAGCTGACCCACGGTACTGGGGTCAGCAAACAGTGTGCAAGTAGTCAGGGGTTTTTTGAGATTGAAATCTTAATGTAGTGAACCTAATGTATTTTACTTCTAATTTGACAAAGACTTAGAAACAACAATTCAAAGTGTGAAAAAAGTAAGTTTAACTCTAATAATGTAGTTGTCTCTCTGAACTCAAGAGGAAATGCACTTTTATGAAAGTATCTCCATTCCAAAAAGATAGCACTCTAGTATTAAAACTGAGTCAATTAAAAAGAGCCGATGCTAACCTGACAGCTGCTATCTAGTACTTTCCAGCTGTTAAGAAAACCAACCCCAAGTTTAAGAACAAGTAATACAAGTCTTGAGTAAGTTAGTGTCAGATACTGGTCTTGAGTCCTGAGCACTTTTCTTGCCACAAAGATATGAAATACATGCTACTATCTGGGGGAGACTGGAGGAGGGTCACAGAAGTGTGCTTAATGTTCCTTACCCAGAGTGGCCCTAGCTGCATGACCAGAAATCTCTGTTCTGAATCTGATCTACACTCTCCAGTCTGTCATTTCATGGAATATCATGCTATGTTTTGGACTCTTTTTTTTTTTTTTTTTAAGTAGCGTGAAGTTAAATTACTTCCACCAGAGTAAGGTGTCTCAGGAAAAATATAATCATAATAGCTCATCATAATAGCCTATAATTTACTGCGCAGTATCACTCTCCATTACTGAAATTAATGGAATCGGGTATTTCTTCTAACAGATTCCTAAGCATCACAGAAGAGCCTTTTTTGTACTAATTCTATCAGAACATAGAACTGAGTCATTCTCACCCCAAATCATATATCACTAAAGGGCTTCAACTGATGCTGGTGCTAGGGAGTTAGTTGATTCAGAGAGTTTTTGTTCTGAAGCACTGGAAGCATCACGTTCTCTCTGAGCATGTAGCTACTATTTTAAAATTGGTAACATATTAGGAAGTTACCTTGATCTATTCCTTCTGTTCTTTTCCTTTTTAAATTTAAAAGTGCATTTTGTTGCTCCTTTGCAGCTTCTGCAGGACAGTTGGGTCTTGGCAGCTGATTTCCTGGAGTGGGTCCTGGTCGGTTACTGAAATACTTCTGTTTCAATGCCTTAATGATAATGGAAGAAAAAGAACCAAGTAATTAGTATGAAGTGCCAGAACACCACTTATAAAGGGGCTACAGTGAAATAAAGCACTTGCAATTGGGACTTAAAAACTACTTGGACATTTTTATACTACAGGGAGGCCTTGGGACAAATCAAGATTGTGTTCTCAGTTACTATCCACCCCACTTGGATTTGTAAAGCAAAGGATAATTGTGTACTGTTATTTTTAACTAGTGCTCAGACATCCTAACAAAAATCTAGACTATTTTGCAAGAGGTCTTGAAAAAGCAGTTTCTAGCTCTGAAGAGCTTACATTCTGAATACACAGATGAGACAAAGATAAAGAAGAAAGAAGGAATGAACAAAAATTAAATGAATATATCCAAAGCCTTTATCAGATTCAGTATCTGGACACCAGCTGTTTTGTTTGCTTTTAAGATGGATCTTTCCCCCATATTTCTTTAACTGTGCTGTTTCTACCCTGAAAACTGTGAGAAAGACATCATTTGTATCTGAGCAGAAGACAAACACTAGTGAGCAAGGTTGGTTTCATGTAGTGGAATGACATACACCTATTTCAAATTTTAGGAACCAGGAAGTGTGGTTAACAAAAAGTGGCTAAGCTGTCTCTTACGTAATCATTACTCCTGCTAATGCCAGTTACATGATATTCAATGTCACTTATAAATCAAAGCAACACAGTAAGCACGAGTTGTTTTCTGTCTTAAACTGTGGCATTATCAATAAAAAGTTTAGACCAGAAAGATAATATATATTCAAGTCACTATTCTACAAAATGACCTGAAAAATTACTTCGTTCCCATGAACTAGTACAGAGGTGTCCCAAGCATAGCAAAACTAATTATTTGGAAACTTGTACTGAATGTCCTAAAAGATGGTGGCCAAAAAAGCCTTAATGTGCTCTGAAAAAGTCTTCTAGTAAAAAGATACATAACATATGCACTAATCTCCTGGATTCATATCTTCTGTGTCTAACCACCAATACGGCAGTCTTGGCCTTAAGGGGACAGCTGTTTCTTGCATGCTTCCCTATCAATATAAAGTGACGGAGATACAGTTTTCAAGCTGCCACCTGGTGCACCTTCCTCATCACAGAAAACAGTATTTTGAACTAGAACTGCAAGATTTTACTTTGAAGTCCTTCATTTCTCCCCATCAGGGAGCAGTGAAATTGAAAGTATGATGGAGAAGGATACGTAGATCAGAGTGAGAGTTTACATCACCATAGAATTTTATATTAACAAAGTACCAAAAAACTTTACATGAAATTGCAGGACAGAGTGGAAGATGTAAGGAACCCTTCAAACCTGGGCAATAAGATATCCTGTGTTAAGACTTAACCTTCAAGTTTTAGGTGACTGAATTTAGCATGTCAGATATGACTGTCTGAAGGCCATGGCTCATACACCATCTAGTTGTCTTACCTTTGCTCTACACCCAGAACGGAGAGGATCAGTTCACACTATCCATGCCTTTCAGAGATCTCGCTACAAAACACTGGGATTATGTTTCTAGTAATTCATGTGATGTTTCATTTCAAACCTGGTTTCCTGTCTTCAAAAAACATTTATCTGATATTAACAGCAGGTAAATGAACATTTGGAGTTAACCCAAGTTACTATACCTGAGTAGCTGTAACCCTAGTGCAAGGATTGAATGTGAATAACCCTTGAAGAAGATTAAGCAGATCATCACCAGCTGCACTGAAGATATGCTGAAGTGGCATTCCAGGGAAAGGCTTAAATGTGACATAATCTGGAAGACTTGTCATCCCCTACAAAGACCAAAAATGGAATATATGTTTTCTCTTAGAAGGAGTTCAGCTTGTCACAGAAAGGGAACTTCATATGGCTATCTTTTAGCAGTAGCAAATCATTTTTCAAAACACTTTGGCAGTACTTGGTCACTGAAATAAAATACATGTAAGAATAGTAGGTAATAAAAACTCTTTTTGAAAAATAACTCTTGCAGTTGTTTCACACCTCCCCTTTCCAAATGTCCTTCCCCTGCTTTAGTGGTGACCAGTCCAAAAGTAAAAACTACTAACACAGAAAGAGAATATAAAAGAACTTTAGAGTGAGTCAGACAAATGAAATAAAACTTCCTTTTGTCAACTGACATGGTGGGAGGGAAAAGATTCACGAAAGAGATAGTCTTCACTTTCTCCAAGTTAGTAAAAGTTAGCTGAACATCATGTGCATTTTGAGCTACTTTTGAAAACCACAACTGAAACTTTATATGGGACAATGGGAGGAGGGAAGGAAAATATGCACCAAGCAGTTAAACAGAAGATGAATTGTGCACTCTTTTGTCCTGTAATGAAATCAGTCCCATTGTATTCAAATTCCAGCATAAAAATGACCTTGTAACAGACAATTATACAAATGTAACACTTTAGTAGTGTTTTAAGTATTTTAAACCCGTAGTCATCACACATCAAGTTTGTCCAAGTAAAACAGAATAAACACTGAAGTGAAGAATGTGCTCAACCAGTTATAATCTTGACAATAAAGGTTTCAATTGTTGAAACGCGTAAGTTTGCAAATTAACTTGGGAATGCATTATCTTTGTTGTGCTAGCCAATCTCCTATTCTCTCTTTTCATCACCTATATCTTAACTCTTCCTCTCCAAAGAAAGGAAAAATGTCATTGCAAAAACCTTCACACATTCCATTTAGAATCCTGGAGCAGTATCGTGTGGTGCTAGCAGTGCCTCAAACAGCATTTCTCCATATGGCCACAGCTCCATTTTGTGATCACATACCATAGCATTCCAGCACCATTTACATGAAGGAAAAGCAGCATGGAGAGGGAGCAGAGGTTAACAAGTCCAGTGAGTGCTTCCACAACTCAACAACAAAAGACAACAGAGCAGGGAATTCAGGACTCCCCATGCCTGTCAGTTGGTCCAAGCTGCTCCTCAGAAGTTATGTCCCACTTCCTGTCAGTCTGTTTAATACCCATGGTTAGGTAGGTCATTGTGTGCCCTGACAGTAAGTTTGGCCTAGTATTACTTTATTTACTGTCATTTTGGAAATGTACTGCTAATTTGTATTTGTTACAGTACCATTGTTCAGGCAAATTGTTTATTGCCAAAGCCGTTGGTCTGGTGTTTCCCTGAACTATAATTTACCCAGGCCAGCTTAAGGCATACTAATTAAACAAGCATCTCAGAAACATAAGCAACAACAATAATCTCACACCAGCAGCCATGGGAAACAGTGCACACACAGAAAGGAAACCAAGAAGTGTTGTTACACTTGCTATTGACAAGAGGTTTGCCAAGAGAAACAACAAATCTCAGCTGCTTGGTGAGATGAGGCAACTGTCATGTGAAAAGCTACTCCAGTATTCTGGTATAACTTTTCATTTAATTTCAAGAGTGAAAATAGAGAGTATCAAGTAAAACTAAAGTCAGTCTGTCAAACAAAAGGACTTACAGGCCACTGTTCTTCTGTTGGAGTGCCTAGTGTTTCAAATATCCTTGTCAGTTGGTCAAGATCAGAGTCTCCAGGCAAAAAAGGAACCTGGAAGAAGGCAACAGCATTCGACTGAATTAACTTTTGAACTTCTGTTTTAGAGAGGAGCTCTGAGTGATACCTCATAATTACAAGGCAAAAACCTTCTGTATACCATCTCCCCACAAAGAGGTACACTGGGTATTTGAGGCATTCTAGTTACATCCAAATAGATTACGAAGGTTTCTTGAACCCAGGCTTGATATAATTGACTTGGTAGCAGAGAGCTAAACATAAGATTACACCACAGTAATGTAAAATAACTGAACACAGAGAAGATTTTACATCTCAGTTGTCATCTTAAAGTCAGTTGGTGTCGTGGTTTTGCTAGA